>AWOL01S0044759.1:0-24350 GCA_000715115.1 Nicotiana otophora | reverse complement strand
GTATCTTACCTAAACTGGGTTGAGGCACTATTTGCTTGATTTATTTGTGATAGCTACAGGTATGGGTACACACATTTGTGGGGTTTGAGCCCATGTGTGAGCAGCGAGTTATTTATCGATGCTTGTGGTAGTGTTTAGGCTATAATATGCCTTGAATTGACTGGTAAGCTTTAAGTTGTGATGCTGCTCATATTTGTAACCTTGTTGTGAACTAATTGATCCTTCTTTGAGGTTACAGAGAGGCTAATTCCCTGAATGAACTTGAAAACTGCTATTTCTATGATCAAATTGCTGATTGAGCCATGATAGCACACTTTACACATGCATACACTTTTGCATGTTATTTATACCATTCCTGGACCATAAGATATGTTAATCATCCATCGTATACATGTATACTTATATATTTGCTTCATTGTGATATGATTTGGACTGTATGCCTGTGACCACGCCAGTCGGATTGTGATGTTATACATGTGACCACGCAGGGCGGATTGTGTTGTTATGCCTATGACCACGCCGGACAGATTGTATTGTTATGCCCGTGACCATGTCGGGCGGATTGTACTTTTATTCTGTTATTCGATTTTGGTGTTATATATTAACTACCCATTGATTATTAGGCCTAATTTTCATGAATCTGAGATGGAATTTGGGGATTTTTGGACTATGCTATTGGAGAGTGGGATTTGAAGGTTTGAGGGTCGATTTGTGGTTGGAATTGGATGATCTTGGTATGGTTGGACTCGTAATTGAATAGGTGTCCAAATTTATACCATTTGTCGGGTTCCGAGGTATCGGCCCGGAGTTGACATTTTGGGTTGACTTTTTGAATTGAGTTAAAGACCTTAGCTTTATCGTTTTGGAATCACTTCCTATGACTTTTATTGGTGGTATTTTATTCTTTTTGCAAGATTCGAGCTGTCCAAAGATCGATACGTGTGGGAAGGGCTTGTTAGAGGAGTGATTTGGCTTGCTTGAGGTAAGTATCTTACCTAAATTGGGTTGAGGCACTATTTACCTGATTTATTTGTGATAGTTACAGCTATGGGTACGCACATTTGTGGGGTTTGAGCCCATGTGTGAGCACCGGGTTATTTATCGATGCATGGGGTAGTGTCCAAATTTATTCAGTTTGTCGGGTTCCGAGGTGTCAGCCCGGGGTTGACGTTTTGGATTGAGTTTTTGAATTGAGTTAAAGATCTTAGATTTATCTTTTAGAATCACTTCCTATGACTTTTATTGGTGGTATCGCGTTATTTTTTCTAGATTCGAGCCGTACAAAGATCGATACGTGCAGGAAGGGCTTGTTAGAGGAGTGATTTAGTTAGCTTGAGGTAAGTATCTTACCTAAACTTGGTTGAGGAACTATTTGCCTGTATTATTTGTGATAGCTAAGTGCTATGGGTGCGCACATTTGTGGGGTTTGAGCCCATGTGTGAGCACCAAGTTATTTCTCGTTGTGTGGGGTAGTGTTTAGGCTATGATATGCATTGAAATTACTGTTCAGCTTTAAGCTTTGATGTTTCTCATATTTGTTACCTTATTAAGAGCTACTTGACCTATGTTTGAGGTTACATAGAGGTTAATTCCCTGAATGAACTTGAAAGCTGGTATTTCTATGATGAAATTTCTGATTGAGCCATGATAACATACTTTACACATGCCTACACATTAGTATGTCATTTATACTAGTTCAGGAGCATACGATCTGTTATTCATTTATCATATACATGTATACTTGCATATTTGCTTCTGTGTGATATGATTTGGACTGGATGCATGTTACCACGCCAGATGGATTGTGTTGTTATGCTTGTGACCATGGCGGGAGGATTGTGTTGTTATGTCTATGCTCACGCCGGGCGGATTGTATTGTTATACATGTGACCACGCCAAGCAGATTGTGTTGTTACGCCTGTGACCACACCGGGAGGATTGTATAGTTATATTGTTATTCGATTTTGATATTAGGTATTAATTACCTATTGATTATTACGCCTAATATTTATCAACCTAAGATATAAGTTTGGGGATTTTTGGACTATGTTATTAGAGAGTGTGATTTGATGGTTTGAGGGTCGATTTGTGGTTGGAATTGGATGATATTGGTATGGTTGGACTTATAACTGAAAGCGTGTCCAGAGTTTGTAAATTTTGGATGATTTTATCTTTTAAAATCACTTCCTATGGATTTTATTGATGGTATTGCATTATTGTTTCTATATTCGAGCCACCCGAAGATCTATATGCGTGGGAATGGCTTGTTACAAGAGTGATTTGGCTTGCTTGGGTTAAGTATCTTACCTAAACTATGTTGAGACACTAGTTTCCTGAATTATTTATGATAGCTACGTGCTATGGGTGTGCACATGTGTGGGGTGTGAGCCCACGTGTGAGCACCGGGTTATTTATCCATGCTCGAGGTAGTGTTGATGCTGTGATGTTTCTCATGTTTGTTACCTTGTTGTGAACAACTTGATCCATGTTTGATGTTACATAGAGGCTAATTCCCTAAATGAACTTGATAACTTCTATTTCTAGCATGAAATTGCTGATTGAGCCATGATAGCACACTTTACCCAAGACCACACTTCAGCATGTCGTTTCTACCAGTCCAGGAGCATAAGATATGTTATTCATCCATCATATGCATGTATACTTGTATATTTGCTTCATAGTGATATGATTTGGACTGGATGCCTGTGACCATGCTAGACGGATTGTGTTTTTATGCATGTGACCACACCGGGCGGATTGTGTTGTTATGCCAGTGACCACGCCGGGCGGATAGTATTGTTATGCATGTGACTACGCGGGGTAGATTGTGTTGTTATGCCTGAAACTACGTCGGGCCGAATGTACTGTTATACTATTTTTCAATTTTGGTATTTGATATTAACTACCCAGTGATTATTACGCCAAATTTCCATGAATCTAAGATGTAATTTGGGGATTTTTGGACTCTGTTATTGGAGAGTGAGATTTGAGGGTTTGAGGGTCAATTTGTGGTTGGAATTAAATGATATTGGTATGGTTGGACTCGTAACTGAAAGGGTGCTCGGTGTTCATAAATTTTGTCTGGTTCCGAGGTACGTGCCCCGTGTTGACTTTTTGAATTGAGTCAAAGATCTTAAATTTATCTTTTAAAATCACTTCATATGGCTTTTATTGATAGTATTGTGTTATTTTTTTTATAGATTCGAGCTGCCATGAGAGCGATACGCGTGGGAGGGGCTTGTTAGAGGAGTGATTTGGCTTGCTTGAGGTAAGTATCTTACCTAAACTTTGTTGAGGCACTAGTTTTCTAAATTATTTGTGATAGCTACATGTTGTGGGTGCGCACATGTGTGGGGTTTGAACCCATGTGTGAGCACCTCCATGCTCGGGGTAGTGTTTAGGCAATTATATGCCTTGAATTGACTGTTAAGCTTTAAGCTGTGATGTTTTTCATATTTGTTACCTTGTTATGAACTACTTGATCCATGTTCGAGGTTACATAGAGGCTAATCCTTGAATGAACTTGATAACTTCTATTTCTATGACGAAATTGCTGATTGAGCCATGATAGCACACTTTACACAAGCCTACACTTTAGCAGGTCCTTTATACCAGTCCAGGAGCATAAGATATGTTATTCTTCCATCTTATGCAAGTATACTTGTATATTTGCTTCATAGTGATATGATTTGGACTGGATGCTTGTGACCACGCTAGATGGATTGTGTTATTATGCCTGTGACCACACCGGGCGGATTGTGTTGTTATGCCCGTGACCACGCCGGGCAGATAGTATTGTTATGCATGTGACTACGCGAGGTAGATTTTGGTTTTATGCTTGAGACCACGCCGGGTGGATTGCACTGTTATACTATTTTTCAATTTTGGTATTAGATATTAACTACCCATTGATTATTACTTCTAAGTTTCATGAATCTAAGATGGAATTTGGGGATTATTGGACTATGTTATTAGAGAGTGAGATTTGAGGGTTTAAGGGTCGATTTGTTGGAATTGGATGATATTGGTATAGTTGGACTAGTAATAGAATGGGTATCCAAATTTATTCAATTTGTCGGGTTCCGAGGTGTCGGCCTGGGGTTGACGTTTTGGGTTGACTTTTTGAATTAGGTTAAAGATCTTAGCTTTATCTTTTGGAACCACTTCATATGACTTTTATTGGTGGTATTTAGTTATTTTTTCTAGATTAAAGCCGTCGAAAGATCAACACGTGCAGGAAGTGCTTGTTAGAGGAGTGATTTGGCTTGCTTGAGGTAAGTATCTTACCTAAACTGGGTTGAGGCACTATTTGCCTGATTTATTTGTGATAGCTACAGCTATGGATACACACATTTGTGGGGTTTGAGCCCATGTGTGAGCACCGGGTTATTTATCAATGGTTGGGGGTAGTGTTTAGGCTATGATATGCCTTGAATCGAATGTTAAGCATTAAGCTTTGATGCTTCTCAAATTTGTAACGTTATTGTAAACTACTTGATCCATGTTTTAGGTTACATAAAGGCTAATCCTTGAAAGAACTTGACAACTTCTAATTCTATGATGAAATTGTTGTTTGAGCCATGATAGCACATTTTACACATGCCTACACTTTTGCATGTTATTTATACTAGTCCTGGAGCATAAGATATGTTAATCATCCATCATATACATTTATACATATATATTTGCTTTACTGTGATATGATTTGGACTGGATTCATATGACCACGCTAGGCGGATTGTGATGTTATGCACGTGACCACACTGGGCGGATTGTGTAGTTATGCCTATGACCACGCCGGGCAGATTGTATTGTTACGCATATGACCACGCCGGGCAAATTATATTGTTATGCCCGTGACCACGTCGGGCGGATTGTACTGTTATACTGTTATTCGATTTTGGTATTAGATATTAACTACCCATTGATTATTAAGCCTAATGTTCATGAATCTAAGATGGAATTTGGGGATTTTTGGACTATGTTATTGGAGAGTGAGATTTGAGGGTTTAAGGGTCGATTTGTGGCTGGAATTGGATGATCTTGGTATGGTTGGACTCGTAATTGAATGGGTGTCAAAATTTATACAATTTGTCGGGTTCCAAGGTGTGGGTCTGAGGTTGACGTTTTGGGTTGACCTTTTGAATTGAGTTAAATATCTTATCTTTATCTTTTGGAATCACTTCCTATGAATTTTATTGGCGGTATCACGTTATTTTTGCTAGATTGGAGCCGTACAAAGATCGATACGTGCAGGAAGGGCTTGTTAGAGGAGTGATTTGGCTAGCTTGAGGTAAGTATCTTACCTAAACTTGGTTGAAGAACTATTTACCTGTATTATTTATGATAGCTAAGTGCTATGGGTGCACACATTTGTGGGGTTTGAGCCTATGTGTGAGCACCGGGTTATTTATCGATGCTTGGGATAGTGTTTAGGCTATGATATGCATTGAATTGCCTGTTCAGCTTTAAGATTTGATGTTTCTCATATTTGTTACCTTGTTGTGAACTACTTGACCTATGTTTGAGGTTACATAGAGGCTAATTCCCTAAATAAACTTGAAAACTGTTATTTCTATGATGAAATTTCTGATTGAGCCATGATAACATACTTTACACATGCCTACACATTAGTATGTCATTTATACTAGTTCAGGAGCATACGATCTGTTATTCATTTATCATATACATGTATACTTGCATATTTGCTTCTGTGTGATATGATTTGGACTAGATGCCTGTTACCACGCCAGACGGATTGTGTTGTTATGCTTGTGACCATGCTGGGCGGATTGTGTTGTTATGTCTATGACCACGCTGGGCAGATTGTATTGTTATGCATATGACCACGTCAGGCAGATCGATGGTATTGCGTTATTGTTTCTATATGCGAGCCACCCGAATATCTATATGCATGCGAAATGCTTATTACAAGAGTGATTTGGCTTGCTTAGGTTAAGTATCTTTACCTAAACTATGTTGAGACACTAGTTGCCTGAATTATTTGTGATAGCTACGTGCTATGGGTGCGCACATGTGTGGGGTTTGAGCCCATGTGTGAGCACCGGGTTATTTATCCATGCTCGAGGTAGTGTTTAGGCTATGATATGCATTGAATTGACTATTAAGCTTTAAGTTATGGTGTTTCTCATATTTGTTACCTTATTGTGGACTACTTGATCCATGTTTTATGTCACATAGAGGCTAATTCCCTAAATGAACTTGATAATTTCTATTTCTATGATTAAATTGTTGGTTGAGCCGTGATAGTACACTTTACACAAGACTACACTTTAGCATGTCCTTTATACCAGTCCAGGAGCAAAAGATATGTTATTCATCCATCATATGCATGTATACTTGTATATTTGCTTCATAGTGATATGATTGGAATTGTATTGTTGTGACCGCACTAGACGGATTGTGTTGTTATGTATGTGACCACACCGTGCTGGGCAGATAGTATTGTTATGCATGCGACTACGCGGGGTAGATTGTGTTGTTATGCCTGAGACCAAGCGGGGTGGATTGCACTTTTATACAATTTTTCAATTTTGTTATTAGATATTAACTACCCATCGATTATTACTCCTAAGTTTCATGAATCTAAGATGGAATTTGGGGATTTTTAGACTATATTATTAGAGAGTAAGATTTGAGGGGTTGAGGGTCGATTTGTTGTTGGAATTGGATGATATTGGCATAGTTGGACTCGTAATTGAATGGGTGTCCAAATTTATTCAATTTGTCGGGTTCCCAGTTGTCGGCCCGGGGTTGACGTTTTGGATTGACTTTTTGAATTGAGTTAAAGATCTTAACTTTATCTTTTAGAACGACTTCATATGACTTATATTGGTGGTATTTCGTTATTTTTGCTAGATTAGAGCCGTCAAAAGATCGATACGCGCGGGAAAGGTTTGTTAGAGGAGTGATTTGGCTTGCTTGAGGTAAGTATCTTACCTAAACCTGGTTGAGGAACTATTTGCCTGAATTATTTGTGATAGCTTTGTGCTATGGATGCGCACATTTGTGGGGTTTGAGCCCATGTGTGAGCACCGGGTTATTTATCAATGCTTGGGGTAGTGTTCAGGCTATGATATGCCTTGAATTGAATGTTAAGCTTTAAGCTTTGATGCTTCTCATATTTGTAACCTTGTTGTGAACTACTTGATCCATGTTTGAGGTTACATAGAGGCTAATCCTTGAATGAACTTGATAACTTCTATTTCTATGACAAAATTGCTTATTGATCCACGATAGCACACTTTACACAAGACTACACTTTAGCATGTCCTTTATACCAGTCCAGGAGCATATGATATGTTATTCATCCATCATATGCATGTATACTTGTATATTTGCTTCTGTGAGATATGTTTTAGATTGGATGCTTGTGACCGCGCCAGACGGATTGTGTTGTTTTGCTTGTGACCACACCGGGCGAATTGTGTTGTTATGCATGTGACCACTCCAGGCGGATAGTATGTGATGCATGTGACTACGCGGGGTAGATTTTGTTGTTATGCCTGAGACCACGCGGGACAGATTGCACTATTATACTGTTTTTCTATTTTGGTATTAGATATTAACTACCCATTGATTATTACTCCTAAGTTTCATGAATCTAAATGGAATTTGGGGATTTTTGGACTATGTTATTGGAGAGTGTGATTTGAGATTTTGAGGGTCGACTTGTTATTGGAATTAAATGACATTGGTATAGTTGGTCTCGTAATTGAATGAGTGTCCAAATTTATTCAATTTGTCGGGTTCCAAGGTGTCGGCACGGGGTTAACATTTTGGGTTGACTTTTTGAATTGAGTTAAAGTTCTTAGCTTTATCTTTTGGAACCACTTCATATGACTTTTATTGGTGGTATTTCGTTATTTTTGCTAGATTAGAGATGTCAAATGATCGATATGCGCGAAAAGGGCTTGTTAGAGGAGTGATTTGGCATGCTTGAGGTAAGTATCTTACCTAAACTTGGTTGAGGAACTATTTGCCTGAATTATTTGTGATAGCTTTGTGCTATCGGTGCGCACATTTGTGGGGTTTGAGCCCATGTGTGAGCACCGGGTTATTTATCAATGCTTGGGGTAGTGTTCAGGCTGTGATATGCCTTGAATTGAATGTTAAGCTTTAAGCTTTGATGCTTCTCATATTTGTAACCTTGGTGTGAACTACTTGATCCATGTTTGAGGTTACATAGAGGCTAATCCTTGAATAAACTTGATAACTTCTATTTCTATGACAAAATTTCTTATTGAGCCATGATAGCATACTTTACACAAGACTACACTTTAGCATGTCCTTTATACCAGTCCAGGAGCATATGATATGTTATTCATCCATCATATGCATGTATACTTGTATATTTGCTTCTGTGTGATATGATTTAGACTGGATGCTTGTGACCACACCAGACGAATTGTGTTGTTAAGCCTGTGACCACATCGGGCGAATTGTGTTGTTATGCATGTGACCACGCCGGGCGGATAGTATTGTGATGCATGTGACTACGCGGGGTAGATTTTGTTGTTATGCCTGAGACCATGCCGGACGGATTGCACTGTTATACTATTTTTCTATTTTGGTATTAGATATTAACTGCCCATTGATTATTACTCGTAAGTTTCATGAATCTAAGATGGAATTTGGTGATTTTTGGACTATGTTATTGGAGAGTGAGATTTGAGGTTTTGAGGGTCGATTTGTTGTTGGAATTAAATGATATTGGTATAGTTGGACTCGTAATTGAATGCATGTCAAATTTATTCAATTTGTCGGGTTCCGAGGTGTCGGCCCGAGGTTGACATCTTGGGTTGACTTTTTGAATTGAGTTAAAGTTCTTATCTTTATCTTTTGGAACCACTTAATATGACTTTTATTGGTGGTATTTTGTTATTTTTGCTAGATTAGAGATGTCAAAAGATCGATACGCGCTGGAAGGGCTTGTTAGAGGAGTGATTTGACATGCTTGAGATAAGTATCTTACCTAAACTTGGTTGAGGAACTATTTGGCTAAATTATTTGTGATAGATTTGTGCTATGGGTGCGCACATTTGTGGGGTTTGAGTCCATGTGTGAGCACCGGGTTATTTTTCAATGCTTGGGGTAGTGTTTAGGCTATGATATGCCTTGAATTGAATGTTAAGCTTTAAGCTTTGATGCTTCTCATATTTGTAACCTTATTATGAACTACTAGATCCATGTTTGAGGTTACATAGAGGCTAATCCTTGAATAAACTTGATAACTTCTATTTCTATGACAAAATTGCTTATTGAGCCATGATAGCACACTTTACACAACACTACACTTTAGCATGTCCTTTATACGAGTCCAAAAGAATATGATATGTTATTCATCCATCATATGCATGTATATTTGTACATTTGCTTTAGTGTGATATGATTTAGAGTGGATGCTTGTGACCACGCCAGACGGATTGTGTTGTTATGCCTGTGACCACACCGGGCGGATTGTGTTGTTATGCAGGTGACCACGCCGGGCGGATAGTATTGTTATGCATGTGACTATGCGGGGTAGATTGTGTTGTTATGCCTAGGACCAAGCCGTGCAGATTGCACTGTTATGCTGTTTTTCGATTTTGGTATCAGATATTAACTACCCATTGATTATTACTCCTAAGTTTCATGAATCTATGATGGAATTTGGGGATTTTGTTGACTATGTTATTGGAGAGTGAGATTTGAGGGTTTGAGGGTCGATTTGTTATTGGAATTAGATGATATTAATATAGTTGGACTCGTAATTGAATGTGTGTACAAATTTATACAATTTGTCGGGTTCCGAGGTGTCGGCCCGGGGTTGACGTTTTGGGTTGACTTTTTGCATTGAGTTAAAGATCTTAGCTTTATCTTTTGGAACCACTTCATATGACTTTTATTGGTGGCATTTCGTTATTTTTGCTAGATTAGAGCCGTCCAAAGAGCGATACGCACGGGAAGGGCTTGTTAGAGGAGTGATTTGGCTTACTTGAGGTAAGTATCTACCTAAACTTGGTTGAGGAACTAGTTGCCTGAATTATTTGTGATTGCTTTTTGCTATGGGTGCACACATTTGTGGGGTTTGAGCCCATATGTGAGCATCGGTTTATTTATCAATGCTTGGGGTAGTGTTTAGGCTATGATATGCCTTTAATTGACTGTTAAGCTTTAAGCTTTGATGCTTCTCATATTTGTAACCTTGTTGTGAACTACTTGATTCATGTTTGAGGTTACATAGAGGCTAATTCCCTGAATGAACTTGAAAATTCCTATTTCTATGATGAAATTGCTGACTGAGCCATAATAGCACACTTTACACATGCCTAAACTTTAGAATGTCATTTATACCAATTCAGGAGCATAAGATATGTTATTCATCCATTATATACTTGTCTACTTGTATATTTGATCTGTGTGATATCATACAGACTACATGCATGTGACCACGCCAGACGGATTGTGTTGTTATGCTTGTGACCACACCAGACGGATTGTGTTGTTATGCTTGTGACCACACCAGACGGATTGTGTTGTTATGCTTGTGACCACGCCGGGCAGATTTTGTTGTTATGCCTTTGATCACGCCAGGCGGATTGTATTGTTATGCATGTTCCCACACGGGGCAGATTGTGTTGTTATGTGTATGACCATGCCAGGCGGATTGTATTGTTATACTGTTATTTGATTTTGGTATTAGATATTAATTACCCATTGATTATTACGCCCAATTTTCATGAATCTAAAATGTAATTTGGGGATTTTTCGACTATGTTATTAGAGAGTGAGATCTGAGGTTTTAAGGGTCGATTTGTGGTTGTAATTGGATGATATTGCTATGGTTGGAGTCGTAATTGAATGGGTGTGCAAGGTGCGGGTCTAGGGGTTGACATTTTGGGTTGACTTTTTGAATAGAGTTAAAGATCTTAGCTTTATCTTTTGGAATCACTTCCTATGACTTTTATTTATGCTATTGCTTTATTTTTGCTAGATTTGAGCTGTCCAGAGATCGGTACCCGCAGGAAGGGCTTGTTAGAGGAGTGATTTGGCTTGCTTGAGTTAAGTATCTTACCTAAACATGGTTGAGGCATTAGTTGCCTGAATTATTTGTGATAGCTACATGCTATGGGAGCACACATGTGTGGGGTTTGAGCCCATGTGTGAGCACCGGGTTATTTATCCATGCTCGAGGTAGTGTTTAGGCTATGATATGCCTTGAATTGTGTGTTAAGCTTTAAGCTGTGATGTTTCTAATATTTGTAACCTTGTTGTGAACTATTTGATCCATGTTTGAGGTTACATAGAAGCTAATTCCCTAAATGTACTTGATAACTACTATTTCTATGATGAAATTGTTAATTGATACATGATAACACACTATACACATGCGTACACATTAGCATGCCAATTATACCAGTCCAGGATAATAAGATCTGTTATTCATCCATCATGTACATGTATATTTGCTTCTATGTGATATGATTTGGACTGGATGCATGTGACCACACCAGGCGGATTGTGTTGTTATGCCTGTGACAACGCTGGGCGGATAGTATTGTTATGCATGTGACCACACCGAGCAGATTGTGTTGTTATGCCTGAGACCATGCCGGACGGATTATACTGTTATACTGTTTTTCAATTTTAGTATTAGATATTTATTACCCATTGATAATTACGCCAAAATTTCATGAATCAAAGATGGAATTTGGGATTTTGGACTATGTTATTGGAGAGTGAGATTTGAGGGTTTGAGGGTCGATTTGTTGTGTGAATTAGATGATATTAGTATGGTTGGACTCATAATTGAATGGGTATATGTAATTTATAAATTTTGTCGGGCTCCTAGGTGCGAGCCCGGGGTTGACCTTTTGGTTTGAATTTTTTAATTGAGTTAAAAATCTTTGCTTTATCTTTTGAAATTACTTCATATGGCTTTTATTGATGGTATTGCGTTATTGTTACTAAGATTCGAGTCGTCCAAATATCGTTACGCACGGGAAAGGCTTGTTAGAGGAGTTGTTTAGCTTGCTTAAGCTAAGTATCTTACCTAAACATGGTTGAGGCACTAGTTGCCTGAATTATTTGTGATAGCTATGTGCTATGGGTGTGCACATGTATGGGGTTTGAGCCCATGTGTGAGTACCTGTTTATTTATCCATGCACGGGGTAGTGTTTAGGCTATGATATGCCTTGCATTGACTTTTAAACTTTAAGCTGTGATATTCCTCATTTGTAACCATGTTGTGAACTAATTGATCAGTGTTTGAGGTTTCATAGAGGCTAATTCCTTAAATGAACTTGATAACTGCTATTGCTTCGATGAAATTGCTGATTGAGCCATGATAGCACACTTTACACATGCCTACACTTTAGTATGTCATTTATACTAGTCCAGGAGCATAAGATATGGTATTCACCCATCATATACATGTATACTTGTATATTTTCTTATACTAGTCTAGGAGCATAAGATATGGTATTCACCCATCATATACATGTATACTTGTATATTTGCTTCTGCATGATATGATTTGCACTAGATGCCTGTGACCATACCGGGAGGATTGTGTTGCTATGCATGTGACCACACCGGACGGATTGTGTTGTTATGCCTGTGACCACGCCTGGTGGATTGTGTTGTTATGCCTATGACCACGCTGGGCGGATAGTATTGTTATGCATGTGACCACGCCGGGCAGATTGTATTGTTCTGCCTGTGACCATGACGAGCGGATTGTATTGTTCTGCCTGTGACCGTGACGAGCGGATTGTACTATTATACTGTTATTCTATATTGGTATTAGATATTAATTAATCCTTGATTATTACACTTAATTTTCATTAATCTAAGATGAAATTTGGGGATTTTTAGACAATGTTATTGGAGAGTGTGATTTGAGAGTTTCAGGGTCGATTTGTGGTTGGAATTGGATGATTTTGGTATGGTTGGACTCGTAACTGAATGGGTGTCCGAAATTTTCAAATTTGTTCGAGTTCCGAGGTGCGATCCCAGAGTTAACCATTTTGGTTGACTTTTTGATTAAGGTAAAAATCCTAGCTTTATCTTTTGGAATCACTTTCTATAGATTTTATTGATGGTATTGCGTTATTTTTGCTAAATGCGAGTCGTCCAGAGACCGATACTCATGGGAAGGGCTTTTTAGAGGAGTGATTTGGCTTACATGGGGTAAGTATCTTACCTATAGTTGTCTAAATTATTTGTGATAGCTACGTGCTATGGGTGCGCACAAGTGTAAGGTTTGAGACCATGTGTGAGCACCGGGTTATGTATCCATGCTCGGGGTAGTGTTTAGGCTATGACATGCCTTGAATTGACTATTAAGCTTTAAGTTGTGACGTTTCTCATATTGGAAACCTTATTGTGAACTACCTGATCCACGTTTGAGGTTATATGGAGGCTAATTCCATGAACGAACTTGATAACTGCTATTTTTGTGATGAAATTGATGATTGAGCCATGATACCACACTTTAGCATGTCATTAATACAAGTCCATGATCATAAGATATGTTATTCATCCATCATATACATATATACTTGTATATTTGCTTCTGTGTGATATGATTTGGACTGGATGCCTGTGACCATGCCAGCCGGATTGTGTTATTATGCATGTGACCACGCCGGGCGAATTGTGTAGTTGTGCCTGTGACCACGTCGGGCGAATTGTATTGTTATGCATGTGGCCAGGTAGGGCAGATTGTATTGTTATGCATGTGATCACGTCAGGCGGATTGTACTGTTATGCCTATGACTACGCCGGGCGGATGTACTATTGTTCCTGTAACCACGCCGGGCAGATTATGATATTGAACGTGTGACCATGCTAGGCTGGTTGCCCGTTGAATTGTCCATGGTTGCGTGTGGATATGGATCCATCCCCCTAGGATCACCCTCTCATGTTTCTATCTTGATGGTGTGCATGCGAATATTATGAAAAACTTATCAGTGGTTTGTCACATATATGGAATGGTTGAGGAAAATCTGGTCGGTGTTTGTATATCATCTTTATATGATGTATTATTATTGACCGAATAGAGAACTTGAGTAATTGCACACATATACATATAGGGTTCTTTCTGTGCTTAATGACTTGATTACATTACTGTTCTGCTCTTGTTAAATTGATGAAACTGTATGGGTTATAGCAAGTATCATTTATAATTCTCGCTTCTTTTATCTCTCCAAGGTTAGTTACGATACTTATTGAGTATATTAGGTCGGTTTTACTAATACTATACTCTGCACTTAATTGTACATATCCAGTGTTGGGACCAGTTATCAGTAGCAGATTTGCTTGTTGAGCTGAGTTTTCAAGAGACGAGGTAGAGCTGCATTCTCTCCCGCAGTCTTGGCCTCTCTTTTCTTATGTACTGTTGTATTTATTTTAGACAATATTATATTTAGTCATTTTGGATTTGTACTGTCGTATCAGAACTCATGACTCTATATTATACCTGTTTTTGGGGGATATCATGTATTTGTGGTATTTGTAATATTGATATTTATGACTCATGTTATTTCTGTAAATTTTGTCATTGTGGTTCTTTATTATTATGTTCGGCTTGCCTAACAGTGTGTTAAGCGCCATCAGGACGGTTTAGGATTTTGGGTCGTGACACTGTTAAATTCATCTTATTCATCAAATCAATTCTTTCATCATACGCTAAGATTATTTAAAGATAATTCTTTCCCACTTTTAGTCAAGTATTTTGGAGTAAGTTTTCCATTTCCTTAAATTTGGCCTTTTCACTTAAAAATAGTTAACCTCCGTACATAAATCGAATTCTTTCAAAGTGTATTCTTTAATTAATACTCATATAGTCAATTTACAAATATTCTACTTATCACTACATATTCTCTTATATTTTCATCTTTTTAGCAACTTCTTATACTTGTTCATTCATTTTGAAAATAAAATTCTTTCATATTTCATTCATTAAGTTAAGAATTCAAGACATAGTATTATTACATCCTTTAACCTTGTCTTGAATTATTAGTATTATTACATCCTTTAACCTTGTCTTGAATTGTTAATTATCTTTTATTAAATTTTATACTTTAGTCAAATACATGCATTGTTCCCTTCTTACTTAACCTATTCTTTTAAAATATTAAATTGTATTCTTTATATATTGTGCACCAATGTTAAAAATGAAATTCATTTCATACATTTTATTATTTATCTTGTACTACACATGTACACAAATATGAATATATGTTATTATTAGTTTGCCATAATTAATTATCCTTTAGTTAATATATTCACATAATGGTTTTGTAAATAGTAAATAAACTATCTTCTTACCTTATTCATCACACAAAAACTATTCAAGGGTAATTTCTTTTTCACTTTTGATTAAGCAGTTTCTAGACGAGTGTTCTTACAGTTGAAACTTTCAATAGTTGATCTTGATTATAACCAAATTCTTTCGAGTTTAATAATTTTAACTCAAAGTTTATTTGGTTAATTTGTAAATACTTTACTTGTTCATACACTCTCTCCATATTTCATTCAGTCATCAAAATCTAATTTTTTCATGTAATTTCTTCATTCACATCCTTGCACATATTCTGTTGCACATAAGTATTCCCATTTTTTACCATGTGATATCCGCATCCAATCATTCTTCATTCCAAATTATTTTCATATTTTTTTGTAGCTATTGAATTAATTGTTCTTTACCTAATCTCTCATTTATTTGATTGAGTCTACCAGAATCAGATTTTATGGGTCTTGAAGGATGCCTAACATCTTTCCCTTGAGATTACTTGAACCCTTACCTAGAATCTCGATGGTTTTGCATACCATAATTAAATGTGCATTATATAGTATAGTATAAGTGTCCTAGTGTACCTTAAATACTAGGTGGCAACTCTAAAACTCCAAATAACCTTGTAGAGTGTTAAAAGTTATATGTTGTTTTGACTTGTACAAAATAGGGTGCAACAACATGACGATTCTATTGGGGATTTCTTCAGGTTCTAACCACATCAGAATTGATCAATTGCTTGAGGGATTACAGGTTCTCCAATACTCCAATTTCTAATCTTTTGTATCACATGCTTCAAGTAGGCTATTCTTTGACATTTGCTTCAAGCGGTCTATTCTTTGTCATTTGCTTCAAGCGGTCTATTCTTTTTCACTTTCTTCGAGTCATATATTCTTTGTCATATTCTTCAGTTCACATATTCTTTGTCGCATACTTCAAGTCCGATATTCTCTGTTACGTGCTTCAAGCTGTATATTCTTTCATGTACTTATATTCTTTCACATATATCCTTATATTACCGTGAGAGCCTTACATTTAGTTTTAAAAATTATTTTTTTCCNACCTATATTGTATATGCTTCACACATGTCTATATTGTATATTCTTACACATGACTATGTTGTTGCTTTATCGAATTGTCATCACTTTTCAATTGAGTCTTGGTTGTACACACACACAAGTCACGCAAGGGTTTTCTTTTCACCCCTCCAAACCTTCTTTTAAAATTCTCTAGTTTCAGAGATTGGCATACGAGGTCAACTACGTGCCATCTCACAGTTGTCCTTAACTCGTGCTCGAATTTAGGTAAATCTACTCTTAACATTTCTAGGTCACTGTACAAAGAATATTGCAGCTTGTTGTAGCTAGATTAAATGTGACATATCCTTTACATGTTACATATTCTTTGTATGTTACCCATTCTTTATGTGATATATACTCTTTATCTTCCATTGTCATGTATCCTTTATCTGCTACACGTACTTTCTACTTGCCATCCACTATTAGATTCTCTTTGTCTGCCTAAACTCTGGTTGACTTGTGTTGAATCTTGAACTTTTAAATACACATGCCCATTCCGGTGTTCATGACCATCCCCATAATCATACCATCATCTAGACTCTACCATCCTTTCCAAAGATAGGTTAATCTAGTTTGGTAAATCTTTCACTGATTTGACGTATTCTTCTCAATCATACCTCATACTTTCACTGACTTCCGTCATTCGAGACAGGAGCCATGCGCTATGCTACCTATATCTTATTTGAGAGTTACCAGTCTCCACCCACCCGCCCAAGTATTCTCGTTCATAACCACTTATTCTCAAAGAACAATCACCCACTCATGACAACCGCATAGATTCCATATAATTCTACTAGTTGTCCCGAACTACGTTTTGATGTAATTCTTGCTTTGGCGAGATACGTCGACAATCTTCGAGAGTGTTGACAAAATTTCAACTAAAATCCAAACATCAAAATACCATGCCAATCTTACTCTGACCCTCACTCTACTTAAATCCCAACATACGGGATGCAAGCCTTTTCTTCAAACATATGTCTATGAAGTCATGGTGTTCACTCCCATACGGGATGCAAGTCGTTTGTGCTTATTTCACGTGTTATGTTTCCCCTTGTGTAGTGGATTGATAGCATTGCAATTCGTGGTGGTATCTGTTGAGCTAGCAGGATGGTTTATTCATTTTCATTCTCTTCCCATCATTGGGCATATTTGAGTTATTGTTCGTTGGTGCACAAATGGCTTGGTATGTGGCTCTATAGACATATGTTTAAAGAAAGGAGTTGCATCCCGTATGTTGGTTCTGTAGTCGCTCGAAGATAATTACAGACATCTCCATACCGATCCGCAAGTTTCTACTAAACTTGCTTATGACTCGTAGTACCTATGAACCTAGAGCTCTTATACCATCTTATCACGATCCCAATTTTTCACCTTAGAATGTCGTGATGGAACCTAGTCTTTAATACTAGGTAAGCCTAACGCATGCTGATTTAATAACAGAATTGAACTATTTAATCATTTATCATAAACCATTAAATTATATACATAGCCGCAAGGGGCCAATAGTTATATATTTTCCCAAAATCGGTAGTACGGAGTCATAAGTACTACTAAAACACACAAGAATTTCTGAACACAATACTATTTTGAATTACAATTTAACAGCAGTATAATGAAGTAAGATGGTGACTCTGAGGCCTGCGAACATCAAGCAGGTATATCTTGAAGGAATAAAAATGACCATTCAAATCAACAAGTTGTTCCAACATGGAATGTAAAATAAAAATCACAACCGATGTACCGTCTCGTATTCACATTTCATAATTTGAATCACATATATCCTTATATTACCGTGAGAGCCTTACATTTAGTTTTGAAAATTATTTTTTTCCCAAATTTGCTACACACGTTTTAGCCACCTTATCTCACCGCGTGACTTCAAGTAGTTCCCCTACTAGCAACACGTGTATCAAGCCCACCTTATCTCACCGCATGCGTATCAACCCCTAGCCTTATACCAACGCATGCGTATCAATATCACAACTCGCACCACAAGTGCCCATATGCCACAACTTGCCACAAAGTAAACAAATACCAATATTTTCAAAAGAAATAGTCCATGGCTCAACCACAATGTGTACAAGAATTTCAACAATAACAAAATGAATGAGAATGCTCAACAAGGAAAGCTATCTCAACAATTAACAACTTTGCCTCAATATGATAACGACCATTACAACTTCAACACCAATAACTCAACAAGATGATATTCCACAAAATAACAACTTCAATTAAAAGTTATTCAACAATTAANATTTGGTTAATTTGTAAATACTTTACTTGTTCATACACTCTCTCCATATTTCATTCAGTCATCAAAATCTAATTTTTTCATGTAATTTCTTCATTCACATCCTTGCACATATTCTGTTGCACATAAGTATTCCCATTTTTTACCATGTGATATCCGCATCCAATCATTCTTCATTCCAAATTATTTTCATATTTTTTTGTAGCTATTGAATTAATTGTTCTTTACCTAATCTCTCATTTATTTGATTGAGTCTACCAGAATCAGATTTTATGGGTCTTGAAGGATGCCTAACATCTTTCCCTTGAGATTACTTGAACCCTTACCTAGAATCTCGATGGTTTTGCATACCATAATTAAATGTGCATTATATAGTATAGTATAAGTGTCCTAGTGTACCTTAAATACTAGGTGGCAACTCTAAAACTCCAAATAACCTTGTAGAGTGTTAAAAGTTATATGTTGTTTTGACTTGTACAAAATAGGGTGCAACAACATGACGATTCTATTGGGGATTTCTTCAGGTTCTAACCACATCAGAATTGATCAATTGCTTGAGGGATTACAGGTTCTCCAATACTCCAATTTCTAATCTTTTGTATCACATGCTTCAAGTAGGCTATTCTTTGACATTTGCTTCAAGCGGTCTATTCTTTGTCATTTGCTTCAAGCGGTCTATTCTTTTTCACTTTCTTCGAGTCATATATTCTTTGTCATATTCTTCAGTTCACATATTCTTTGTCGCATACTTCAAGTCCGATATTCTCTGTTACGTGCTTCAAGCTGTATATTCTTTCATGTACTTATATTCTTTCACATATATCCTTATATTACCGTGAGAGCCTTACATTTAGTTTTAAAAATTATTTTTTTCCCAAGTAGTTCCCCTACTAGCAACACGTGTATCAAGCCCACCTTATCTCACCGCATGCGTATCAACCCCTAGCCTTATACCAACGCATGCGTATCAATATCACAACTCGCACCACAAGTGCCCATATGCCACAACTTGCCACAAAGTAAACAAATACCAATATTTTCAAAAGAAATAGTCCATGGCTCAACCACAATGTGTACAAGAATTTCAACAATAACAAAATGAATGAGAATGCTCAACAAGGAAAGCTATCTCAACAATTAACAACTTTGCCTCAATATGATAACGACCATTACAACTTCAACACCAATAACTCAACAAGATGATATTCCACAAAATAACAACTTCAATTAAAAGTTATTCAACAATTAAGAGGTAACAAGACAATAAGGAAGGCACTAACTTCAACTAAAGCACATAAGAGCAAAATAACAAGTAACAAGTAGAGCAAGTGCTAACAACGTCAAATAGAGCATGTAAGAGTAGCTAACAATGAGAGATATAACATGTTATGGAAAATCAATTAAAGGCATGGAAAGAGTCTAGATAATCTAAACCGATCAAATACCACATATATCCCGTGTACCTACTTGTCACATTGCGTACACGACCGTCACATAACACAAATAGCACAATCAACTCAATCCTAAGGGGTAGTTTTCCCCACACAAAGTTAGGCAAAATACTTACCTCAAACAAGCCCAATCGATACACTAGAAGTGCCATCCTACTAAAATCATCATCCAAACAGCTCGAAACTAGCCAAAAGCAACTCAAAATCATTAAATATTGTCGTAGGAAGCAAACCCAACCGATAAAGGTCGAGTGTTTACACATTTACCTAAAGTCAACCAAAACGTCAAACCCGGGTCCCCCACCTCGGAACCTGAAAAAACTCACAAACTCCGTCAATCCATTCAATTACGAGTCAAACCATACTAATTTCACTCAATTCCAACTCCGAATCGGTGTTCAAAACTTAAAAATTCTCTTTAAGAAAGTTTAGACAAAAATCCCCAATTTCTCTTTTGAAATCATCAATCAAATGCTAAAAACGAAGATGGAATCACGGAATATAATGAAAATCGAGTTCAAAATACTTACCCCATGGAAGAAACTTGAAGAACATCCTTGAATTCTCCCAATCCCAAACTTTCAAGATGACAAAAATTCCAACAACATTAATAGTCAAAAATGTCTAGTTGTTCTGCCTCATTTCTTGTGCCAAATGATCATGAAACTTACTTTTGATACCTCCAACGGATTCCTTGGGAAATTCCAGTCAAGTTAGGCTTCTGAATTACTCCATTTGTCTTTATAATGAAGGAGATATGTTGGTTTTAATATTTAAAAATAGTGCAGATTTTTAAATATGAATTTACTGGCAATTGCATAATTAATCTGAAAAAGCAAGCATCCCAATTCCTAGTAAAATGACCACAAATGCCTCACAAGATGTCGAAACTTGATGATTTCAGTTGCTATGGTTCAAAAATTATGATACATATATAATTGTTTAGTCGAAACACGTATCAAAGGCCGTTTACTCAATATGGTAATCTTTATGCTCAAAATGACCGGTCACCTCGTTATATTCTTCCCCATTTAAACATACGTTCTTTCTCGAACGTGCCAAGAGTCATTCCAAAGCCATCAAATTGCCATATACCCTCACCATACACATAACCATGGGTGATTCTACGTAACCCCAATCTAGATAAGCTTGACAACACCACCTAACAGAGGATCCTTACTTCAACCTTAGTCTATAAACCTTAAAACCCAAATCCTCAACATTCGTAACTCATTATATGACCCGATTCTTGCATCTATGCACCGTATAACTATGAACAAGCTGGATCAATCCACAACCATATCTCAAGACATAATCACATGATATAACACATAACTTAAATACTCAAAGCAATAACTTCTGACTGCAATAGCTGCTTGATAACCAACCCCACTCCGGTAACAAACCTCATATCAACTAAAACCTTATTCTAAACCTTCGTACATTGCCAATGATGAAAGACACATACAGAACCTCATAACCACCCATCAGATTAAAATGACCTGGAGCTCTCTTGCACGATAAGAACCATAGCCAAAATCTAAGCCGACTAGTGACACAAATCTTGCAAACATACCTTAAGCAAATCTGATGGCACTCATTTCAGGCCTAATAACCTCACCTCATCCATTACAAGCTACTCGACCGATCTATCACACAAATGCTACTTAGAGCCATATATCATGCAATCCGTGCACCAACGACCAACAACTCAAATATGCCCAATGATGGGAAGAGAATAGAAAATGAAGAAACCATCCCGCTAGCTCAACAGATACTACCACGAAGCACAATGCTATCAATACACCACACGAGGGGAAACATAACACATGAAATATGCACAAAGGATCATATTTTAGCATAACGCAGTTGCGATGCATGACCCAATTCGACATCGGCCCGCCTGGAATACGTCAATCTATGTTACTCACAATCAACAGCCATAAGCATATCAATATCAAACACACGAAGAATGTAACATAACTATGGAGATATGGATATCACTATATACCAGAAATAGGAAGACCATAACCAAGTCACAATTAACCATTCAACACCCCAAGAGCAACCTCGCTCGAATTTCGCTACAAAGCCCAAATATAACCGCATTAGTGTGCAAATAACCAATAGATCACAAACCATCGCAACATAGGAGAGTAACACATGAGACATGTCAGAACTCGAATGTAATCCACCCTAACCGATAACATACCCATTCATAATAACTGTTTTGAGTAGATAAATCTGACCCGAGTTAGAACACACACCCTTCTTAGACCTACTAGTAGCCTCAAAATCAATTTTGATCCTTCCGATGTAGGTAGGTAGCATCTGAAAAGCCCACATTAACATATCTATAGTACATACCATCAGTTGCCAGCCTCTTAACATACCTTCACTGTTCACAACCATGGAAAACTTTACCTCGAGAACCGCCCTAGTTTTCAAATCCCTAGAATATTAGAATCTCCATAACTGATCACAACTACACTACTCAAATAACTGATACATTCCTCATATACGGTCAGCCTCCGAGAAGAACTTCTATAATTCTTTCGTTCCTCAAAGCAAAATCTAGACATCAGTAGTCGATCAACTAGTCGATTACCGTAATGCCAGTCAGGCATCCGTAAGTCAAAACACAAGGCGCTTTCTGGAATGTGCACCCATCTTAGATGGTATCAAATAATGCTAGCATTCTTCTAAATATCTGAAATCGTCCATGCTGTCTAGAACTGGTGACCCCATCTAGGCAAAAATCATAACACGCAACATGTTCCTTATGCCAGTACCAAACATCTAGCTTAAGTTGTGGTCGACACTATCAAGAACTCTTCGAGGCCTGCCCGTACATCACCAAGCCACTAGAACTGAACTTCCCCAACTCAACCAAGTCACGCAAGCCATCAAACCCAAGAGTATTTCCATAGAACGCTAGTGATGCATTATCACACCAAAAGACCAGTTACCTTTGTTGATATGCTGACCCAACAACACCGAGCTGGCCCATTGTTTCTAATCCTCCTCGACTTGTCTTCAGGTCAATACTTTCCCTTATCGGTACACAATGATCCTAAGTCAAAGCTCGATGCGGAAGACCCTAGCATGAACCATGTCGTCCGAAAAGCCATAAACCGATGTATTTCTTCTAGAGCACCAAACAATGCTGCAATCGAGATACCCACTCTGAAGAGATCTTCTGTGAATATGAAGACATTTCTCTAACCTCTCTGATACTAGAATGTAGATTTAGCAATGATACAGATATACCGCAAGTTCCAGCACCATCCCATGAAAATCTCAAATCTTAGTCATGTACAATTCCAGGAAACCCCTCAACACTGCATGTATACCTCAGGCCCAAGACTGATATGACACTTGCCCATGCAATCTGATCATCGATAGTAGACTCCCCCATTTGGCGCGGAGTCATATGGCACAACATCTGATGATCCACATTACCAACCTTCATAAGCTTGTACAACACCAATCAGATACACGAACTAGTTGCATTCCACACTTGAACAGCTGAAGATCTACCAACACGTCTATGCCCTTAGTCTAGAAAATACCTTGTCACAACTATCGAGCATCTATGTCCCCCTCGTAGCCCATCCATAGCATTACAAATCATCGGAGCATAGCTGATACCGAGTGCGCAACAACATATACGAGTGGATGTAAAGGGATATAAGATATATGCTTCAAGATGCATCAATGCCACATGATAAGAAATGAAAGAAGTGGTTCCTAATAGTTTCGTAGTCTCTCGAAGATAAGTACAGACGTCTCCGTACTGATTTGCATGACTATACTAAACTTGCTTATGACTCGTAGTACCTATGAACCTAGAGTTATGATACCAACTTGTCACGAGAAGGTAAGCCTAATGCATGCTGATTTAATAGCAGAATTGAACTATTTAATCATTAATCATAAACCATTAAATGACATGCATTGCCACAAGCGGCCAATAGTTATACAGTTTTCCAAAATCGGTAGTACGGAGTCATAAGCACTACTAAAACACACTAGAATTTCTAAACACAATACTATTTTGAATTATAATTTAATAGTAGCATAATAAAGTAAGATGGTGACGCCAAGGCCTGAGAACGTCAAGAAGGTTTACCTTGAAGGAAGAACAATGACTATTCAAATCAACAAGTTGTTCCAATATGGAATGTATGATGAAAATCACAATCGAGGTACCGCCTCGTATTCACATTTCACAATTTCAATCACAATCTTTCCTTATATCACCATT
>AWOL01S0044752.1:21723-43940 GCA_000715115.1 Nicotiana otophora | reverse complement strand
ATATCTAGAACCTGCCCCTCCACTGGAGCAACTGGTGGCTCCACAGGCGCTGCTCTAGCTGCAATGTGAGCCCTAACTCGGCCTATACTTCAATGCCAGCCTCTCGCGGCCCAGATCGTGTCCTCACTATCTATGAGAAAATAAAAGAGTATAGGTTCAAACTTAAGAATTAACAAATCTGCACAACAAGAATGCAAGAATGTGAAGTTTCCCCATAATTAGGTAGCCTCTCGTAGATAAGTACAGACGTCTCCATAGCGATCAACAAGACTCTACTAAACTTTCTCATAGTTCGTGAGACCTAGGCAACCTAGTGCTCGATACCAACTTGTCATGATGCAAACTCCCATCGGAGCCGCGACGATGCCTAACACTACTTGCTAGTCAAGCCAACAACTATACAATAACAACGAATTTAATATACATAATAGATAGTCTCAACAGCGAAAATATCATGAAATATCCGAGAAAAACCAAATGATAACCCAACTACAACCAACCCAACGATATGGTGTCAACGAGTACATTAGCACTACTGATTATCAAAATAAAATGCTAAATTCTTAATACAACCATCTCAATAATAGAACATTAATAACAAAAATAAATGAAAGACAACTCCAAGGTGTGTGAACAATATAGCAGCTACCTCGTAGTCTCCACAACTGATACCAATGCAACTCTAGCAATCAAAGCATCCAGAAGCACCTAGTTCTGCACATGAAGTGCAGAGTGTAGTACGAGTAGAACCGACCTCACATACTCAGTAAGTAACAAACCTAACCTTAGCTGAAAGCAATAACAAAAATAGTCAATGACCAATATCAATAATCAGTAACAACCCAGGATATAAAGGAAACAATTTAAGTAAACAACTCAATGATATCATGTTCAACTCGTTCACATTACAAAAAGTTAGACATGGTTCCAAGTATTATAGTTAAAGCCCAACACGGATAACCATATCATTTAACAACTAGCATGAGGAAAGAATGTCTTTTTGCCTACATGTCATATGTATATGTCAGTTCAATAACATCATAGTGGAACCATCAAGAATAACTACACTTAGCACACTCGCGGTGCCTAGTACATTTCCCCTCACCATCACACACAACACTCAGCACTATACGGGTGCCTGACGTAAATGCCCCTTCCGGTCAACTTCCGGTCAAACATACCGACCTTTCAAACCTTCAACTTCCAACTTTCTCCAAGCAGCACCAAATCAACCTACTGACCTCCAAATACATATCCGAACATAGGCCTAAGTCTAAATTCAACATATAAAGCTATTGGAACCATCAAAATACCATTCTGGGGTCGTTTACACAAAAGTCAAACTTTACTAAACTTTTTCAAGTTAAGCTTCTACCCTTGGGACCACGTATCCCAATTCACTCCTAAACTCCTCCGAAACCAAACCAACCCACCTCGGAAATTCATGGAACTACAAATACATATAAGTACATCATGTAATAGGGGAAACGGGGCTAAAATTACTAAAAATGACTGGCCGGGTCATTACATTTACAATCTCTCTAACCTCTTCTGCTCCTCAACCGACACAACAGGCCCGACCTTGGGCTGAACCACAATCACGGGCTGCACCGGTATAGCACCCAGAGCATGATCAACATAAGACTACTGCTCTAGAGTATGTGTACCGGGATGTTGGACCTCTCCCCCAGCCTGTAAAGTAGCTGGTGCAACCGAGATCAACCTCAGTATGCCAAGGTCTCCTGGAGTCCAGGGTAGAAATAAGGGCCTCGTGTCTCTGATCCCTAGCCAGAGCTATTGGTGGCTCCAAAATCGCGGCCCTAGAACGGCCCCTCGCTGCGGCATGTGCTCCGCCTCTACCTCTGCCCTTTAGTCTCTAGCAACACCGAACCTGAGGTAGCATCATCATTAACTAAAGCTTGTGTCCTCACCATATGTGAGAAAATAGGAAGACAAAGGCTCAAACCAACTTGTCATGACCCGAATCCCACCATAGAGGTCTCCGTACAGATCCGCAAGACTCTACTAAACATGCTTATGACTCGTAGAACGTATGAACCTAGAGCTCTGATAACAACCTGTCATGACCTGAATCCCACCATAGCGGTCATGATGGCACCTAGTCTCTAAGACTAGGTAAGCCTATTACATAAAGATCTCAATCAGAAAATAACAAATTCAAATTAACAAAAATGACTACATATGATAATATCGCCAAACGTGGATACAATAAGAAATTTCCAAAAACCCGGTAATACTGAGTCATAAGCTCTGCATGGAATACATAACAAGACTCGAAAAAGTACAATTATGTTTGAAATACATAATTAATAGAAATAAATTAAAGAGGGTGACGCTGAGGCTTTCGAACGGAACAACAGCGATCTCTTACAACCTCAAGCACGCATTTCTATATATCTGCTTCGATCAGTAGTACCTGGATCTACACAAAGAATGTATAAAAGCAGAGTATGAGTATACCTGTCACGATGGCGCCTAACACATCACTAGGCAAGCCGGCAATCCCATAACAACTACGCATCGAGTTATAAAATCTGGTTTAATAAGTTCTATAGTGGAAACTCTCATAAATAACTAATAAAAATGAATGAAACACAACTACAACAAATCCCAAAATCCTGATGTCACTACGTACATGAGCTACTATTGTCAACACAGTATAAAACTCTATTACAACTGTTTGAGAAAGTAGAACAGTACTGAAATAAAATGAAAGAAAGGAGAGTCAAGGTCTAGGGCGTCATTGCAGCTACCCCGAGGTCTCCGAACAAGTACCATCACCAATGTAGCAACCACCACGTTCAAATGTACCTGGATCTACAAATGCAAAGTGTAGTATGAGTTCAACTGACCCAATGTACTCAGTAAGTAACATGACTAACCTTGGGCTGAAAGTAGTGACGAGCTCAGAAAGATATAGAACTTCCATATTCACCTTGTACACATTACAAAAATTTAGGCATGTCTTCAAGTTCAACAATTTAAGCTCAACACTGATAAAATATGCCATGTACCGCTAGCAAGAGGAATGTTACATCTCTATGCCTACATGTCAAAAATGCAGGTCAAATGAAAAGCGTCACAGTGATAATCCCAGGTACTCAAACTCTCAGAGTACTCAATCTATCTCAAACTCCCACTCATCATACACAATCACATAGCACTATACGGTGCCTGCGCTCACTACAGGTATGTCAGGCTCCGGAGGGGCGGATCCTACCCAAGCACTAATATAAGGCCTGATGCGGCGTGCAACTTGATCCATAATAACAAATAAGCCAATAGGGCCTACTGCGACGTGTAACTCGATCCACAATAATAAATAAGCCAATAAGGCATATTGCGACGTGCAACCAGATCAATAATATTAATAGTAATAGATATACAGCCAATATGGCCTACTGCGGCGTGCAACACGATCAACAATATCACTAACTATCCGGCCCTCAGGCTCCAACCCAGTCATCAATCTCTCTAGTCTCATGGGCTCACAAATCTCATACCACTCAGCCCAAATTATGATACCATGATGTAACCGTAAATGATGGGAGAGACTGAGATATGATAGACAAATTAGTAAATATGACTGAGTACATAATTACAACTTAAGAAAATAACTCAACAGCAGAAATGACCTCAGTGGGTCCCAACATTAGATCATAATTAGCATAGTGCATGCCCACACACTCGTCACCTAGCATGTGTGTCACCCCAACATCAACCATATAACACGTATTCCAGGGATTCATACAGTCGGTACCAAGTTTAGAAATGTTACTTACCTCAATGCTCCAACAAACCCTTGCCCTAAGAATCAGCCTCTGAACGACTCGAATCTAGCCACAAACAATTTAATATAATCAATACAAGCTATAGGAATCGATTCCATAAGATAAAGCTCGATTCTTTAACGATATTCAAAAAGTCAACACAAGAAAGTCAACCCTTGGCCCACACCTGGAACCTGATAAAATACACAAAATCAGAACACCCATTCAATAACGAGTCCAACCATACTAAAATCATCCAATTCCAACCACAAATCGACCCTCAAATCCCCAAATCATACTCTCTAGTTCAAAAACCCCCAAATTTCACATTTAAAACACATAATCTAGGTGTAGAAATTAATGGGTATTCAATATAATTGGAAAACAGTGATCAAAAGTTTCTTACTTCTTGATTTGTAGTGAAATCCTTGAAAACAATCGCCCCTAGACGAGCTCCACAAGTCAAAATATGAAATAATACTCTAACCCGCGATTTTAAATAGTCTGCCTAGTTTCTATTCTTCACGAATGCGAAATTGCCTCGCATCCGCGAAGCACAAATATACTTAGCTGCCAAAACCCTTTTACCCGAACATGACATCCTAGTCATGAATGCGATGACTAAGACAACTTATCTTCATGATCGCGGTCCTGACCACGCGATCGCGATAAACAAATCACCTATTGCCGTAGGCCTTACCTCCCTTCTTCGCGAATGCTACCTTCTACACGTGTTCGCGATGCCCAACTCCCAGAACCTTCGCGAACACGTCCCAGTTCTCCTAAATGCAAAGTACAATTTTCACCAGTCGCTCAAATACTCTTTACGATTGCGATCCCTCCTTCGCGAACGCGTATAAGGAAACCGAATACAACAATTACAGTAGTCCAACAAGTCAAAAATGAGCCGAAGATGATCCAAATCACACCCGAAGCCCCCGAGACCCCATCAAAACATACTAACGGGTCCTAAATTATGGCACGAACATAGTCGATGCCTCAAATCACATCAGACAACATCGAAAATACGAATCTCACCCCAATTCAAGCCTAATGAACTATTAAACTTCTAACTTCTAAAACCAACGCTGAAACACACCAAACCAACTCCGATTGACCTCTAATTTTGCACACAAGTCAGAAATGACACAACTAACCTATTCTAATGCCAGAACCCTAAATCCGAGCCTAGTATGAACAGTGTCAACTCTCGGTCAAATTTCTCAACTTTCCAAACCTTCAACTTTCTAACTTTCGCCAATTCAAACCAAAACAACCTAGGGTCCTCCAAATCAATATCTAGACATACTCCTCAGTCCAAAATCACCATATGAATCTGTCAGAACCATCAAAACTCCATTTTGTAGTCGTTTACTCATAAGTCAACATCCAGCCAAATCTTTCAACTTTAGCTTCTAACCTTGGAACTATGTGTCCTAATTCATTCTGAAAAATCCCTAAAACCAAACCAACCACCCTAGCAAGTAACATAACCACAAATGAACATAGAATAAGCAATAAATGGGGGAACGGGCTACAATACTCAAAATGACCAACCGGGTCGTTACAATCCCCTTCTTAAACAAACTTTCGTCCTCAAACGGGTCTGGAATCTTACATAGGGTCTCAAATAGCCGTGGATAGCTGTTCCGCATATCCTATTTGGTATCCCAAGTAGCCTCCTCGACTGGCTGACTTCTCCACTATACTTTTACTGAAGCTATATTCTTTTATCTCAACTTTTAAACCTACTGATCCAAAAATCTTCATCAGCTCCACATCATAAGTCAAATCTCGATCTAACTGAACCATTTTGAAGTCCAAAACATGAGAGGGATCACCGTAATACTTACGGAGCATGAAAACATAAAATACTGGGGGAACAATCGATAGACTAGGCATCAATTCAAGCTTGTAGGCCACCTCCCCAATCCTTTCAAGCACCTCAAAAAGGCCAATATGCCGAGGGCTCAACATGCCCTTCTTCCCTATCATCATAACACCCTTCATGGGTTAAGAACTGAGTAACACCTTCTCTCCCACCATATAGGCAACATTACGAACCTTGCAATTAGCATACCTCTTCCGTCTATATTGTGCCGTGTAAAGCCGATCCTGAATCAACTTGACCATTTCCAAGTCATCCTTAACAAGATCCGTGCCTAACAACCTAGACTCTCCCGGCTGAAATAACCCAACTGGAGATCGACGCTGCATCCCATATAAGGCCTCATAAGGAGCCATCTAAATACTCAATTGGTAGCTGTTGTTGTAGGAAAACTCTACAATAAGTGGAAACTGATCCAAACAACCCCCGAAACCCATAACACAAGAGCATAGCGTATCTTCCAATATCTAAATGGTGTGCTAAGACTCTCCGTTCATCTGAGGGTGGAATTTTGTTCTCAACTCAACTCGTGTGCCTAACTCTCACTGCACTGCTCTCCAAAACTGCAATGTGAACTACGTGCCTATATAAAAAATAATGGACATCGGCACACCGTGAAGAAGAACAATCTCGTGGATATAGATCTCAGCTAACAGCTCAGAAGAATAGGTAGTCACCACCGGAATGAAATGTGTAAACTCAGTCAAACGGTCCATAATTATCCAAGTAGTATCGTATTTTGTCAAGGTCCGTGGGGGCCCAAAAATCTCAAGCCTTTGAAGCAAACCGCCAGGCCTTTAATGCTCGTACATCACCTGCTAAAAGTTCAAGCGCCAACCTACAAACTCCACTATATCTTTCTTCATTCTCCATCAATATTTCTGCCCCAAGTCTTGATACATCTTCGTGGCACCTCGATGAATGGAATACCACGACATGTGGGCCTCTTAAAGAATTAAATCACGTAATATATCCATATTGGGCACATAAATCAGACCCTACATCCGCAACACCCCATCATCTCCAGTAGAAACCTCCTTGGCATCACTGTGCTGAACCGTGTCTATAGGGACAAACAAATGGGGGTTGCCATATTGACTCTTTCTGATGTGATCATATAAAGAATAACGAGAAGCCACGCATGGTAGAACTCGCCTAGGCTCCGAAACATCTAACCTCACGAACTGATTGGCCAAGACCTAAATTATTTATACAAGTAGTCTGTCACCAACAAGAATATATGCAAGACTACCCAGACTCATCGCCTTTCTACTCAAGGCATCATCCACCACTTTGGCCTTCCCGAGATGATACAAAATGGTAATATCATAGTCTTTTAATAGCTCCAATCATCTTCACTACCTCAAGTTTTGATCCTTTTGCTTGAACAAGTGCTGTAAACTCCGATGATCTGTAAATACCTCACAAGACACACCGTAGAGATAATGCCTCCAACTCTTCAATGCATGGACAGTGGCTGCAAACTCTAAATCATTAACGAGGTAGTTCTTCTCATGGGGCTTAAATTGGCATGAAGCATAAGCAAATACTCTACCCTCCTTCATCTAGAAACACCTAATACCAATTTGAGAAGCATCACAAAACATTGTATATGAACCAATTACTGACGTCAAAAATAGAATTGGAGTTGTGGTCAAGGCAGTTTTGAGCTTCTAGAAATCTCTCCTCATACTCATCAGACCACCTTAATGGGGCACCTTTCTGGGTCAACATAGTCAAAGGCGCAGCAATGGACGAGAAACCTCCACAAAGAGGTGATAATATTCGAATAAGCCAGGAAAACTTCAAATCTTAATAGCTTAAGACGGTCTGGGCTAACTCTGGATTGCCTCAATCTACTTTTGATCTACCTTGATCACCTCACTGGACACCACGTTCCCCAAGAACGCTATAGAACCCAGCCAAAACTCACAGTTGGAGAATTTAGCATAAAGCTTCTTCTCCTTCAATATTTGTAGAACAATCCTCAGATGCTGTCCATGCTCCTCTTAGTTACGAGAGTACACCAGTATATCATCAATGAATACTATGGCAAACAAATCAAGATGTTGCTGGAATACACTGTGCATCAGATGCATGAATGCTGCTGGATCAGTTATTAGACCAAAAGACATCACACGATAAACCGGACGAGCCCTCTGAGCAGGCTTATAAGGACGACCCCTATTGTTGTGGGGACTAACCTACAGATGAGGCACTGCTGAAACCACCTGAACCAACATGCCTCTTGGCCTAACTCTCCTCAGGATCCTGAATACGAACATGCTCTAGGCGTCTAGCAGTATCAACCACATCGTCAAACCTCACACCTAGCACAGTATCCCAAGTCATGACGAAGTGCAGTCCATAGTTGAGGCCATCAATGAACCTCCTGAAAATCTCATCTCATACTAGGTCACTGACAAACCATTTTGGTGTGGCTGTTCAAACTTCCTACGCAACTCCTCTTTGCGACTTTGTGGAAAAACTTCTATAAGAATAGAACTGAGAACTCATGCAACGTAAGTGGTGCAGCGCCAGCTGGCCTGATCAACCCACAGGCCTCCCACTATCTGTAGGTTGCCCCCGTTAGCTAAAAAGTAGTGAATGAAACTCTACTGGTCTCCAAAATACCTACCATGCGAAGGATCCGCTAACATCTGTCTATAAAATCCTGAGCATCCTCTGACATGGTCCCACTGAACTTTGGAGGCTTGAGCCTCCCAAACAACTATAATCTATTCTATTCCTCATCACTCATAGGTGGGCCATCCTGGTCCCGAGTAGCTGTAACCGGTTGGGCTACTAGTACCCCAGTGTCTGGAATCCATGAACTACTCAAGAGTACGGGCAGCGGGAGTCTGAGCACAACCCCCGGCCTGAGAAGTGGCTGGTGCGGCCGGAACAATCAATATCTGGCCAAATCATCCTAAAGGTCTGGAATCACACTGGCCACAACTACAAACATCACCTAGGCCTCTATCATGGCCCCACCAATAGCTGGTGGTATTGGTGGCCATCCGCCCGATCCGGTTGCATGTGTACTCACCATCTGTGAAAGAATAGAATAATAGACGTTTAGTTTTCGGAATCAATAAATCTACGTGACAAGAATACAAGAAAGTGAAGTTTCCTAATGGTTCGATAGCCTCTGGAAGATAAGTATAGACGTCTCTGTATCGATCTGGAAGACTCTATTAAACATGTTCATGACACATGAGACCTAAGTAACCTAGTGCTCTAATACTAACTTCTCATGACCAAAAATCCCATCCTGTCGTGATGGTGCCTAACACATTACTAGGCAAGCCGATAATCACATAACAACTACGCATTGAGTTAAAAAACATAGTTTAATAAGTTCAAAAGTGGAAAGTTTCATAAATAACTGATAAAAACGACTGCAACTCAACTGCAACAAATCCCAAAATCCTGGAGTCACTGAGTACATGAGCTACTAATGTCAACATAGTCTAAATCTCTAGTACAACAGTGTGAGAAAATAGAACAATACTGAAATAAAATGAGAAGAAGGAGAGTCGGGGTCAGTGGGCGTCATTGCAACTACCTCAGGGTCTCCAAAAATGTACTATCACCACTCTAGCAACCACTGCGTCCATATGTACCTGGATCTGCACATGAAGTACAAAGTGTAGTATGAGTACAATCGACCCAATGTACTAAGTAACTAATAGGACTAACCTTGGGCTGAAAGTAGTGCGAGCTCAGAAAGATAAAGTTTGAATCAAATTAATGACAACACATATATAATAAGATAATGACAGTAATGACTCATAGAACCTCCATATTCAGCTTGTGCATAGTACATAAATTTAGGCATGCTTTCAAGTTCACAAATTTCTGCTAGCATGAGGAATGTTACATCTCAATGCCTACATGTCAAATACGCATGTCAAATGTAATGCATCACAGTGATAATCCCAGGTACTCTCTCTCAGAGTACTCAATCTGTCTGTCGTAAACTCCTACTAATCACACACATTCACTCAGCACTGTACGGGTTCCTCCTCAAATCCCCAAATCATACTCTCCAATACTTAGTCCAAAATCCACCAAATTTCACTTTAAAAACATATAATCTAGAACAGTTGTATTGTGTGTGAAAAATAGATACATCGATTATGACATTACAACAAGTCCAAAATGAGCTAAACGTGATCTGAATCACACTTAAGGCCCGCGAGACCCTATCCAAACATACTAACAGGTCCTAAAACACACCAAGAACTTAGTCGAAGCCTCAAATCACATTAAACAACATCGAAAACACGAATCTCACCCCAATTAAAGCCTAATAAAATATTAAATGTTCAACTTCTAAAACCAATGCCGAAACATACCAAACCAACTCTGATTGACCTCAAATCAAGTTAGAAATCACACAACGGACCAATTTCAACTCCCAAAACAAAAATCTAAGCCCAGTATCAACAAAGTCAACTCTCGGTCAAACTTCTCAACTTCCAAACCGTCAACATTCCAAACCATCAATTTTTGTCAATTCAAGCCAAAACGACATGCGGGCCTCAAAATCAATATCCAGACACACTCCTAAGTTCGAAATCACCATACGAAGCTATCGGAACCATCAAAACTCTATTTTGGAGTCATTTACTCATAAGCAAACATACGGTCAACTTTTTCAACTTATGCTTCTAGCCTTGGGACTATGTGTCCCAATTTATTCCTAAACATCCCCGGAATAAAACAAACCACCCTAACAAGTTATATAACAACAAATGAACATAGAATGAACAATAAATAGCGGAACATGGCTATAATTGTAAGGCCCCAAAAAATTTCGCTAAGGGATTTAAGGTTTCGTGGTGCTGAGGTACGCTAATAATTTTGCAAATTGTAGAAAACGAACCACGATATGGAATATTTGGGTTGTACAATGCATTGGAGAGTTAGAGGTAAAATACTGAAAAAATGACTGTTTTGCGGTCCATTGTACGACCGCAGAATCACTTTGCAGACCGCAACAACCGTCGCAAAGTGAAGCAGAAAGTTGGCGAATTTTGAAATCATTTTATGGCCACTGTACTGGCCATATTATGACTCTGATATTGCAAAATGGTTGCAGAATGGTTGTGGTATCGCGGAATCGACATGCCATTTTATGGCCATTCCGCTGGTGTCACGCCCCAACTTCGGGAAGCATGACCGACACCCAACCGAGTGCACCCTGTCGAGCAAGCTTGTTAGATACTTTCTAGCCAGCTCATCCATGATCAAGAGAAGACACAATTTCATAATTAGATAGTAGGAAGTTCATACATACAATATTAAATCATTTACTTAGTTACTCCACTTTTAAGTCTCAAAATACAGACATTCTTATAGCTTGAGTGGAATAAGTGATCAAAATACAACATAACTTGTTTAACATTCCCAATACCCATATACAACCCACATAGTGTCTACGTAGCCTCTAAAAGTTACCAACGGGTCAATGGTAGTGCCGGTGAAAAGGCCCCAGCTATACCTTGAGACGTGATAATAATATGAACAAAAGATACAAAATATGACCCCCAGATGAAGTGGGGATCACCAAGTCTGCTGGGAAGAGGATGTACCACTATCGCTGATAAGCACTGCCTGCTATTGAACCACCTGCATCCATTAAAAGATGCAGTCCCCCCGGCAAAAGGGACGTTAGTACCATCGAATATCACTAGTATGTAAAGATAAACACCATCTCAATAGAATGAATGATAATATAGGGTCAACAGTCAAGAATTCAATAAGAGCTTCAAATAATATCAAAACATCAAGTTAAGGATCACATAAGTTTTCAAGTCAATTTCCATGTTATTAGGTTGGGTGATCTTTAGTGCCGATATTCCACAATTCACAATACCAATGTATTCTTACACGGAGTCCGATCACGACCTGATCGGCTAGGTTGCCTCACTTGAGACATCAACCATAACCACAATTTCATCATAATTTCCAGCACAACACCACCATGTGTGCGTCATGGCATCAAATCACAGCCCGATCGGCTAGGCCGTCTTACCCAAGACATTACCATTTTCAGTCAATCATCTCATATCATACTTCTTTCATATACTTTCGATTCATTGGCACTAGTGGCCAAAAGCTTAAAGTCATTCTTGGCACTTGGCTATATTTCACAATTCGAGTTCCCTTTTCCACATTCAAACACCATTATCGTTATTAACAACAATAAGGCTTTCTATTCAAGACATTAAATTCACATTTGAGCAATTTTGGAATCATAGTCACATAGAGGCTTTTCATACAATTTGGCATAACAACCTATATTTCGATCTTGACTTGAAGTATTATCATTTGTAACACATATTCCACATTTTGAACACATCCTCAAATGGCGAGATGACATGATGAAGCATTTAGAATAAATATTGAACATACATCCTTCAACACAAACACATTGGGAATAGCCAATTCAATAATGGTCAAGGACTTATACTAATTACATGAACATCATGGGATTCGATTCTAAGAATAAGGGGGTTTAGCCAACATACCTCAATTGAGCTTCCTTTAAACTTTAAAATGTTCCACAATTCATAGCACTTCGATCTATTTTAGAAATATAGCAAGATGGACCAAGATTAGGAAGATGGTCATGATTCTAGCTCATTTGAGCATATTATCAAAAACTAGGTGTGCATCAATGTTTTAAGGCCCTTTTTGTTGAAGATTCCATCATTCCCTAACCCATTCTCTACCATCTTTAGCTCACAACCTTCCCACATACTTCAAGAATACAAGCAAGCAAGACAACAACCCCCACACCCAATAATTGTCTCTCTAATTATCCCATTGTTTTGTATATTTTGAAATTGAGAGCTAGGACATAGATTCTTACCTTTAGGATGAAGACTTCCTTTGTTAATCCTCAATGATTGAGCAAGAATTGATGGATAATATGTTGAAGGTTGCTCCCCCACTCTAAAAACTCTCTCTCTCACTCTAAAATATCATAAATGTGCTCAAAATGAGCTATGGCTTATGTTTTAACATAAAATGGTTGGGGTTAAAAACCCCAAAAAATGAAGCCCCATAACCGGATATGCGGTCGCATATGCGATCTGCATATCGGCTGCATAAGTTGGGTGCCAAAACTAGAAAGGAACTGACCGGGTCTGCGGTCATTATGCGGCCCGCAGACCTATTTGGCGGTCGCATAATGCAATGCTGAACCTCTCTCCAAAAAATATCAAAGTGTGATATGCGACAAGAGTTCGGCCCGTAAAATGGTTATGCGGTCGCATAATGGGCCGCGAAAATGACATCGAGATGACCCAGAAAACTGCCCCACTCTCCGACCATTTTGCGGTCCGCAGAGTGGTTCTACGGTCGCAGAATAGGCCGCAGAAAGGCCTACTTCTGCCACACATTTTCATTCAACTCCCAGCGCACTATTCAATCCAAAAAGTCTGAACTACGGCTCAGGAGCTCGCCGTGAATAATTTTTACTATTGTTAACCTCTATGCCTATCCGGCATCACGGAACCCCGGTTGTTAGGAATGTTTTCACGGGGCCTTACATCCTCCCCAACTTCAGATCATTCGTTCTCGAATGAGGGTCAAGGTTCACTATTAGCATTATATGCAACTCAGTTTTCATACCACACACCATCAACCCCAAATTTGACTAACTCCCTTACTTTCCAAAACTTTTGCTAGAGTTTCCCTTATAACTAGATCTATCCACCTGTTAGAGAGCCCAGAACCACATCCTTAAAATATATGCGCAAACCACTAACGTAACATAACTCATAACAACACCAACTGTGGCTTCACACACATTATATTACCAGAAAGGAACACCCTTAACGTCAACTATACAAATGGTACATAATTCATAGAAAGTAACTCTTAGAATTTTCATAAAATAGAACTTTATAAATACATGGTATTCAAAGATATAAGGATACCTTGTCTTCATTTCCTTCTCGGCCTCCCAAGTAGCCCCTTCAACCTGTTGGTTCCGCCATACCACTTTCACGGAGGCAATTCTTTTATTTCTCAACTTCCGGAATTGCCTATCAAGAATGGCAACTTCATATGACAGTTCTTCATTAACCTCAAGTGCCTCAACCAACAGAATAGCTGACGGATCTCCAACTACCTTCTTCAACATAGACATATGGAATACCGGGTGCACTAATGACATCTCAGGTGGTAGCTCAAGCTTATACGCCACCTCACCAATCCTCTGAATAATTCTGTACGGTCCGACATATCTCGGACTCAATTTCTCTTTCTTACCAAAGCACATTACACCTTTCATGGGGGAAATTTTCAAGAATACCCAATCATGTTCTTTGAACTCCAAATCCCTAAGACGAACATCCAAATAGGACTTCTGATGACTCTGAGCAGTCTTCAACCACTCCTTAATGATCTTAACTTTTTCCATAGCCGGAAGTACAACGTCTGACGCTATCAACTCTACTTCCCCAATTTCAAACCACCCAATGGGAGATCTACATCTCCTACCATATAATGCCTCAAATTGTGCCATATAAATACTAGCATGAAAGTTGTTGTTATAAGAAAACTCTATGAATGGAAAAGGATCATCTCAGCTACCCTTGAAGTCGAGGACACAAGCACGCAACATGTCCTCAAGCGTCTGAATAGTCCGCTCAGCTTGCCCGTCGGTCTGTGGATGGAAGGTTGTACTAAGATTCACCTGAGTACCCAAACCTTGCTGAAATTTCTTCCAAAAATTTCCCGTGAACTGAGCTCCTCGATCAGAAATCATAGAAACTGGAGTGCCATGCAGCCTGAATATTTCCTTGATGTACAAGTGAGCATACTATTCCGCTGTGTCCGTAGATTTAACTGGCAAGAAATGTGCTGATTTTGTGAGCCGGTCCACAATCACCCAAATTGAGTCAAACTTGCATGGAGTGCGTGGTAATCCTACCACAGACTCCATATTAACCATTTCCCACTTCCACATTGGAATTTCTATGTTTTGTGCCAACCCACCAGGCCGTTGGTGTTCGGCCTTTACCTGCTAACAATTCGGGCACCTGGAGACAAAGTCCGCCACATTCCTTTTCATATCATTACACCAATAGACTTCCTTGAGATAATGATACATCTTCGTAGAACCTGGTTGCACGGAATACCTAGAAGTGTGAGCCTCAATTATGATTCTTTCTCGGAGATCATCTACATTTGTAACACATAGTCGCTCTTGGTACCTTAGTGTGTCATCATCCGTGCCAAGAGTAAAAGCCATAGTTTTAAGTTTTTGAATCCCCTCCTTCAATCGCACCAAAATGGGTCATTGTATTGCTTCTCTTTGACTTCCACAACAAGCGATGATTCAGCCCTATTTTGTAAACTTACCCCTCCTTCATTAGAGTCCACAAGACGAACTCCCAAACTAGCCAATCGATGAACTTCCTTGGCCAACGGCCTTTGACATGCCTCTAAGTGAGGCAAACTACCCATAGATTTCCGGCTAAGAGCACCCGCCACAACATTGGCTTTCCCCCGGTGATATAGAATATCGATGTCATAATCCTTGAGCAACTCAAGCCATCTTCTCTGCCTCAGATTCAACTCCTTTTTTTTGCAAATATATCGAAGACTCTTGTGGTCAGTAAATACATCCACATGGACCCCATAAAGATAATGACACCGAATCTTCAATGCAAAATCCACCGCCGCAAGTTCTAAGTCATGTGTTGGATAATTCTTTTCATGATTCTTGAGTTGCCTAAAAGCATATGCTATAAACTTGCCGTGTTGCATTAACACACACCCAAGCCTAACTCTTGAAGAATCACAATATACCACAAATCCATCCATAACCCCTGGCAGGGTCGACACCTGTGCCGTAGCCAATCTTGATTTCAACTCCTGGAAGCTCCTTTCACAAGCATCGCACCATTGGAACTTAACCGCCTTTTGAGTCAATTTAGTCAATGGAGAGGCAAGAGTAGAGAACTCCTCCACAAACTTCCTGTAATACCCTGCTAAGCCCAAGAAACTACGAATCTCGGTTGGTGTTGTAGGTCTAGGCCAATTCTTTACCGCTGTGATCTTTTGAGGATCAACCTTAATTCCTTATATGGAGACAACATGACACAAGAATGTGATAGATTCGAGCCAAAATTCACATTTTGAAAATTTCGCATACAATTGGTATTGATGAAGAGTCTGCAAAACTACCCTGAGATGATCGGCATAGTCCGATCGACCTTATGAATACACAAGAATATCGTCAATGAACACTAACACAAAGGAATCGATAAAAGGCTTGAAAACCCGATTCATAAGATGTGTAAAAGCAACCGGGGCATTTATTAACCCAAAAGACATTACCCAAAATTCAAAGTGCCCATATCGGGTCCTAAAAGCTGTTTTCAGAATCTCCTGCTCCCTGATCTTCAATTGGTGGTACCCGGACCATAAATCAATTTTGGAGAATTACATAGCACCCTGTAACTGATCAAACAAATCATCTATTCTTGGTAATGGGTACTTATTTTTGATTGTGACTTTTGTCAGATGTCGGTAGTCAATACACATCCTTAGTGATCCATCTTTCTTCCTCACAAAGAGAACCGGTAAACCCAAGGGTGACACACTCGGTCGGATGAAACCTTTCTCTAACCAATCCTTCAATTGTTTCGTTAGCTCCTTCAATTCTGTTGGTGCCATCCTATAAGGTGCAATAGATATAAGCTGTGTGCCTGGCATCACATCAATCCCAAAGTCAATCTCCTTGTCTGGCAGAATCCTAGGGAGCTCATCAGGAAAGACCTCCAGAAATTCATTCACCACTGGCACAAACTCGAGTGTAGGTGCCTCAGCATCGGTGTCCGTAACCCGAACCAAATGATAGATACACTCCTTGTTAATCATCTTTCTGGCCTTAAGGTAAGAAATAAAGCTACCTTTGGGCATCACTTTATCCACTTCCATTCAACAACTAGCTCATTTGGAAATTCAAACCTCACAGTTCTAGTTCGGCAATCGAGCTTGGCAAAACCTAAATAAAGCCAATCCATTCCCATAATTACATCAAAATTGACCATCCCCAATTCAATGAAATCGACCACGGTGTCCCGACCACGCACCGTGAAAACACAACCCCTATAAACCCGTGCGGCCATAATAGACTCGCCAACCAGAGTAGATATAGAGAACGGCTTAGGAAGCTATTCCGGTTCTAACCCATATTTCATAGCAACATAAGGGGTAACATAGGATAAGGTGGAATCAGGATCAATAAGAGCATATACATCATGAGATTCGACAGTCAATATACCTGTGACAACATCTGGAGAAGACTCTACACTTCGGCGACCACTCATAGAATAGAAACGGCTGAGTCCTCCTGAACTCTTGGCATCACCCCTTGCTGCACCACGCCCTGCTGGTGCTGGAGTGCCTCGAGATGGAGGGGGTGATGAAGATGTAGCAGCTACAAAACTAGAAGGATGTGTTATGCCCCTAACCGCACCTTGGCGGGATGAACGACACTCCCTCTGAATATGACCCCTCAATCCTCACCCGTAACATATAGGTAGGTCCATGTAACAGATCCCCATGTGCCTCTTCCCACACATGGGACATGGGGGCCTCCACTGCTGCTGGAATCTCCCTCATGATCGGCCCTTCTGGTGGGGTCCCCTGCTGCCTTGATTGGGCCTGAAATGACTCCCTTGTTGCTGACTGGGCCCTGCTAGTAGTGCACTGGCTGAAGACTGAGCAAAAGACCGGGATGGCCCTGATGATACTCCCCGAAAAGCTGATCTACCCCCCACCAAATAACTCACCAAAGTTGCCCACGGACCAAGCCTTGCTGGTACCCTCTCGCTCTATTTTGTTCTTCAACTTACGGTTCTCTGTATCTTGAGAAAATGCTACCATCTTCCCATAGTTCATATATAAATTCAAGGCAGTTGTAGCAGCCTCATTAATAACCAAGGAGCTAAGGCCCTGCACAAACCGGCGCACTCTAGCCGCCATAATAGGCAACATGAGAATGGCATATTTAGACAGACACGCGAACTTCATGTGATACTCCTACACAGTCTTACTTCCTTGCTTAAGGTTCTCAAACTCTGTGGCACGAGCTGCCCTAGTCTTGGCCGACAAGAAATGGTCCATGAAAGCATCAGCAAACTCACTCCACCTTGCTGGAGGGCTCCCCTCCTCCCGAGAGTCCTCCCACAACTCAAACCAAGAATAGGCCACCCCTTTCAGGATGTAGGCGACCAAATTCACTCCCTTCGTCTCAGTAACACGCATAACCTGGAGAGTATTATGCATCTCATCAATAAAGTCATGTGGGTCTTCCTTGGGATTAGCGCCCGTGAACACCGGAGGATCCAACTGAAGAAACCTGTACACCCTGGAACCACTAGAATCCCCTTGTTGGCTAGAAGAAGTGGGTGCAACATTTGATCACTAGGCTTCAGAAGCCACTATCTGTGTCAACATCTAGATAGCTCCACTAATATCAACATCAGAAACACCAAAATCGGAAGCTGGAGCTGGAAGTGGAACCGGAATATAAGTTGAAGGAACCGCTGCACCCTTAGTAGCAACAAGAGCTGGTGTGGCCTAGTCAGGTGTAGTGGAATCAGGCAGTGTAGTAGATGGGACATTATCCTCACCCCTAGGGTATTCACCTGCATCATCAAATAAAGGGTCAACTGCCACTCCTAAGGCGACATTGGCTACTTGGCCAATTCTTTCTCTCATCTTAGGTGCCATGTACTAAAAATTAAAGGAATGCACGTGTTAGAGGGGGAACAGTTTCACAATCAGTTTTCATCGCACGATCCAGAATATCAAAGAAGGGTATTGTTTCTAAATGTCCAAGTAGCCTCCAACTTATAGATGTGGTCGACAACACACCGATAAGAAAGACTCTACTAGACATGGCTGTGAGACATCCTAGGGAACTTTAAAACCTTAGGCTCTGATACTAAGTTTGTCTTGCCCCAACCTCGGGAAGTGCGACCGGCGCTCAACCGAGTAAACCCGATCGAGCAAGCCTATTAGATACTTTCTACCCAGCTCACCCATGATCAAGAGAAGACACGATTTCATTAATTAGACAGTAGGAAGTTCATACATACAATACTAAATCGTTTCCTTAGTTACTCCACTTTTAAGTCTCAAAATACACACATTCTTATAGCTTGAGTGGAATAAGTGATCAAAACACAACATAACTTGTTTAACATTCCCAACACCCATATACAACCCACACAGTGTCTACGTAGCCTCTAAAAGTTACCAAAGGGTCTATGGTAGTGCCGGCGACAAGGCACCGACTATACCTTGAGACGTGATAATAATATGAACAAAAGATACAAAACGTGACCCCGGTATGAAGTTGGGCTCACCAAGTCTGCTGGGAAGAGGATGTACCACTATCGCTGATCAGTATTGCCTGCTATGGAACCACCTGCATACATTTAAAGATGTAGCGCCCTCGGCAAAAGGGACATTAGTACCGTCGAATAGCACTAGTAAATACCATCTCTATAGAATGAATGATAATACAGGGGGAACAGTCAAGAATTTAATAAGAGCTTCAAATAATATCAAAACATCAAGTTAAGGATCACATAAGTTTTCAAGTAACTTTCCATGTTATTAGGTTGAGTGATCTTTAGTGCCGATATTCCACAATTCACAATACCACCGTATTATTACGTGGAGTCCGATCACGACCCGATCGGCTAGGTTGTCTCACTTGAGACATCAACCATAACCATAATTTTATCATAATTTCCAGCACAATACCACCATGTGTGCGGCATGGCGTCCGATCACGGCCCGATCGGCTAGGCCGTCTTACCCAAGACATTACCATTTTCAGTCAATCATCTCATATCATACTTCTTTCATATACTTTCGATTCATTGGCACTAGTGGCCAAAAGCTTAAAGTCATTCTTGGCACTTGGCTATATTTCACAATTCGAGTTCCCTTTTCCACATTCAAACACCATTATCGTTATTAACAACAATAAGGCTTTCTATTCAAGACATTAAATTCACATTTGAGCAATTTTGGAATCATAGGCACATAGAGGCTTTTCATACAATTTGGCATAACAACCTATATTTCGATCTTGACTTGAAGTATTATCATTTGTAACACATATTCCACATTTTGAACACATCTTCAAATGGCAAGATGACATGATGAAGCATTTAGTAATTCCAGTTCCCTTTCCCACATTCAAACATCATTATCATTATTAACAATAATAAGTCTTTCCATTCAAGACATTAAATTCACATATGAGCGATTTGGTAATCTTAGGCACATAGAGGCTATTCATACAATTTGGCATAACAACCTTTATTTCGATCTTGACTTGAAGTCTTAACATTTCTAACACATATTCCATATTTTGAACACATCCTTAAATGGAGATATGACATGATGATGAATTTAGAATAAATATTAAGCATACATCCTTCAACATAAATACATTGGGAATAGCCAATTCAAAAATGGTCAAGGACTTACACCGATTATATGAACACCGTGGGATTCGATTCTAAGAAGAAGGGGGTTTAGCCCACATTCCTCAATTGAGCTTCCTTTAAACTTTAAAACGTTCTAGAATTCTTAGCACTCCGATCTATTTTAGAAATATAACAAGTTGGACCAAGATTAGGAAGATGGTCATAATTCTAGCTCATTTGAGCATATTATCAAACACTAGGTGTGCATCAATGTTTTAAGACCCTTTTTGTGGAAGTTTCCATCATTCCCCAACCCATTCTCTACCATCTTTAGCTCACAACCTTCCCACATATTTCAAGAATACATGCGTGCTAGACAACAACCCCCATACCCAATAATTGTCTCTCTAATTATCCCATTTTTTGTAAATTTTGAAATTGAGAGGTAGGACATAGATTCTTACCTTTAGAATGAAGACTTCCTTTGTTAATCCTCAATGATTGAGCAAGAACTGATGGATAATAGGTTGAAGGTTGCTCCCCCACTCTAAGAACTCTCTCTCATACTCTAAAATATCAAAAATGTGCTCAAAATGAGCTATGGCTTATGTTTTAACGAAGAAGGGTCGAGTTTAAAAACCCCAAAAATGAAGTTCCGGAACAGGATATGCGGTCTACATATCGGCCGCATAATTTGGGTGCCAAAACTGGAAAGGAACTGACCGGGTCTGAGGTCACTATGCGCCTCGCAGACCTGTTTTGCGATCGCATAATGCATCGCAGACCGGTTCTGTAGTCGCATAATGCACCGCATAACCTCCCTTCAAAAAATCTCAAAGCTGGATATGCGACAAGAGTGCAGCCCGCGAAATGGTTATACGGTCGCAAAATGAGCCATCAAAATGACATCGAGATGATCCATAAAACTGCCCCACTATGCGACCATTATGTGGTCCGCAGAGTGGTTCTACGGTTGCTGAATGGGCCGCTAAAATGCCTACTTCTGCCCAACATTTTCCTTCAACGCACAGCACAGTGTTCAATCCAAAAAGTCTAAACCGCGGTTTGCATGCTCGGCGTGAAGAATTTCTACTATTGTTAACCTCTACGCCTACCCTGGCATCACGGAACCCCAATTTTTATGAACATTTTCACGGGGCCTTCTACTATCGCGGAATTGTATCGCAGAATTGACATGTCATTTTGTGGCCAATCCTCTGGACACATATTGATTCTATTACCACAAAATTGATTACGGGGGTCTTTTTTGGAAATTTTCAAATCCGACCCTATTTTGATATAAGGTCCTAGGGGGTCATTTTACATGGTAAAATATGTTTTTTAGAGATAGTGGAGAGTTGTTTTAGCGAGATAAGGAGAAGACCTAGCATGCTAATCATCCATTCTTGCCCAAATCTTCAAGAATCAAGGAAGCCAATCACTAGATCTTCATCTAAGAGGTAACGTTCTACTCCCTAGCCCTAAATTTCGGGATTTGGACTAAAAGTTTGTAATAAGAAGTATGATTCTTAGGTGTGGAGGCTATTGAACTAAAAATGGTAAATGATTTGTTATGGGGTGTAAGGATTACACCATAGGAACCTTGTAGTGGAAATTTCACCTAGTGTTTGATGAAATGCTTAAGTGAGCTAAAAGCATGAATCTCTCCCTAATTATGGTTCAATTTTGTATATCTCTAGCAGATTGGAATTGCTAGAAGTGTTGGGACATTGTGGTACTCTAAGGAAAGCTCAAGCAATGTATGTTGGCTAAACGTCTCTCCTATAATTGAATCCCATGATATTCTTGTAAGTCCCGAGTTATTTATTATAAATTAACTATTCCGAATTTAATTTGTGATGAAAGGTACATGTTCAAAGTCTTTTTGGATGCTCTTATTATATGATGTTATCCTTCGGGAATGTGTTCAAAGCATGAGTTGGGTATAAAAATGTTACGATTCCAAGTAGTGTTTCAAGTGAAGGCTATTATGCCAAAATTGTGTAAGAAGTCTCAATGTGCTTAAGATTCTTAATTGCTCATAGGTATACTAAA
>AWOL01S0044752.1:0-16701 GCA_000715115.1 Nicotiana otophora | reverse complement strand
CATGCGTATCAATATCACAATGTATCAAAAATCGCACCTCAAGTGCCCAATATCATAACTTGCCAAAGAAATCAACAATAATGGTGTTTTCACAATAAATAGCCTATGGCTTAATCACAATATGCACAAGAGTCTCACAATAACAACCGGAAGTGAATAACTCAACAAGAATGGTATTCCACAACTTTACAACTTTGCCTCAATGTAAATCAAGGCCTTTATAACTCAATACCAATTTCAACAACAAGATGTTCCAAAAATAACAACTTCAAGTGAAGAACTCAACGATTAGATCATAAGTAAGGAATAAAGGAAATAATACTTCAACTGAACATGTAAAGGCAATTAACAAGTAAGAGATAAGACAAGTAAAGCATGTGAAGATAGACTAATGATGATGTTTATAACATGTTACGATAACTCAATTAAGGCATGAAAGGAATCTACATAGTTAAAACTAGTAAATTTCCACATTTAGCCTGTGTACACACTCATCACCTAGTGTACACGGCTTTCACATATCACACTCAAAGCAAACCAACACCAATCCTAATGGGTAATTCCCACACACAAAGGTAAGCAAGACTCTTACCTTAAAACACGCTAACTCAATCAACTAGTAAGCCTTTCCCTCGATTATCCAACTCCGGACGGCTCGAAACTAGCAAAACAAACTTCATACCATAAATATAAACTATAGGAAACTATTTCGAACAATAAAGTTACGATATTTACAAAGAAACAAAAAGTTAACCCTGGCCTGCGTCTTGGAAGTTGACAAAAATTACAAAATCCGAACACCCATTCGATAACGAGTCCAACCATATAAGAATTACTCAAATCGCATTTTAAATACCCAAAATTTAGCCTAAGTAATTTGCACACTTTTTCCCCAAATTGCCAACTCCAATCACTAATTAAATGATAAAAATAACAACGGATTCATGTAATATAACCAAAACAAAGTTATAATCCTTTACCCCGATGAATTTCTTGAAAAGCTCTCGAAATATCGCCACAAACCGAACTCTCTAGGTCCAAAAATGAATAATGAAATCAAACCCTCGAACTAAGCCCTTTTTTGCCCAGTGATTTCTCTTTTGCGGGCAAGGGATCACATCTGCGGAAAATCCAAAGCAAGTGCAGTTCCAACTAATGCACTCAAGGCTTGCACCTGCGGGCACACAAGCACTTCTGCGCAGGGTCCTCCACTTCCGCAACCCCAGGTTGGCTAGACCATTCCACTTCTGCGATACATTCCCCGCATCGACTATTCTGATTCTGTGGACTAATGACCGTACCTGCAGTCCCAGATGGGCAAGGACAACTTCACTTCCGCGGCTCGAAGGCTACTTCTGAGGTGCCGCACTTGCGGCCCGAAATGTGCAGGTGCGATCGCACCAGAGATTCGGCAATGTTTAAGGTCCAAAATTGTTCCTTATTCAATCTGAGTCACACCCGGATACCCCGTCCGAACATACCAACAAGTTCCAAAACACATACCGGACCCACTCGAGGCCAAAAATCAAATCAAAGAACGTCGATTCTATGAATCGCAACCCAATTCAAGCATATGAAAACTATGAACTTCCGAATTCAAAAACTAATGTTGATTCATACCAAAACAACTCTANTTGATTCATACTAAAACAACTCTAATTGACTTAAATTTTGCACACAACTCATAAATGACATGACAGGCCTATTCCAAATTCTGGAATCATAATCTGACCACGACATCAATAAAGTCAACTCCATGTCAAACTTTCCAACCTTCCGAACCTTTAACTTTCTAACTTTTGCCAATTCAAGCCGAAATGACCTACCTCCAAATCAATATCCGAACATGATCCTAACTCCAAAATCACCATACCGAGCTACTGGAACCGTCAAAATGTCATTCCCGAGTTGTCTACCCAAAAGTTAAACTACGGTCAACTCTTTCATCTTAAGCCTACAACTTAGGGACTAAGTATCCCATTTCACTCTGAAACTCACCTGAAACTAAAATCAAACACCCCGACAAGTCCAATAACCACAATATAACATAGAGGAGGCAATAATTAGAAGATCGGGGCTAAAACGCTCAAAATGACCGATCGGGTCATTACAAGTCAACCCTGGGCCCGCCCACACACAACCCGAGTCCAAGGGTTGATCTCGACTACACAGAACCCCATGAGCCCATATATGTGTTTTTGTTTCCAATCCGAGTCAGATTCGACTCTCAAATCCCAAAATTTTATTTTTCAAAACATATACAAAATCGCCCAAATCGCTTACTCAAATTCCTTGGATTAGAGGTTAAATCTCATAACTAATCATGCAATATATTTAAATGTCACGACACGAATTTCCCCTCCGTAAGATGTTGTGACGGCACCTAGTCTCTAAGACTAGGTAAGCCTAGCAATTTTGGAAATACTTAAAATAATAATTGAATAACGACTGAACTTCAACAGATATATATATATATATATATATCTGAAAACTGCTTCTCATCATCTACAAGCAAAAGTTCAACTCAGAGAATAATCAATGCCCAAAACCCGGTAGTCATAAGCCACAAGCTATAAGGAATGTACTATCTGTCTCTATACATCAATATCTAAGAAAAATAGAAAGAGCAACATAAAAGGATAAGGTGGGGGGGCTCCGAGGCTTGCAGACACTGGCAGACATACCTTGATGTCTCCAATCAACAACACACACTCTACTGATATCGAGGCTGATAGGATGTACCTGGGTCAGCACACAAAACATATGCAAAAGCGTAATATGAGTACACCACAACGGTACCCATTAAGTTCCAAGCCTAACCTCGATAGAGTAGTGATGAGGTCGGTCAGGGCCCTACTGGAATAAAAGGAAAACAAGGCAAAATATATAGTAATATAATATGAAGGCTGAGAGTTTAACAATGCGAAATTAAAGAAGGGTAACAATATAGCACATTAGTGTAAACAACAGGAGTGCTCCCGAGATACCGCCTCGTAGTTCCAAAAGTAAATATGCAGCAAGGGAGCTCCCGAGATACCGCCTCATAGTCCCAAAAGTAAATATGCAATAGGGGAGCTCCCGAGGTACCACCTCATAGTCCCAAAAGTAAATATGTAATAGGGGAGCTCCCAAGGTACCGCCTCGTAGTCCCAAAAGTAAACACACAACTAGTAACCGATAGAACAACGAATTCACAGCAAGGAATCCTACAGTTAAGACTAAATACAAAATCAAGGAAACATGAATTCAACTAAGCATGTTGCACATATTTCAAATAAGTATTTAGACACGTAGACAGGCGATATTAGGCTAAACATGATAACTACACATGCTAGAATAAATCATTAAGATATAGCCTGTGTACGCACTCGTCACCTTGCCTATATGGCACTCACATATCACAAATTGTTAAAATAGTAACAAATCCGAAGGGGATTTGCTCCGCACAAGGTTAGACAAGTCACTTACCTCAAGCCAAGCTCAATCAATCAATAAGAATGCCTTGTCCTCGACTTTCCGACTCCGTATGGCCCAAATCTAGCCAAAAGCAATTTCATACCATGAATATAACTATAAGAAACTAATACAATTAATGAAATGAAGACTTTAACAAGAAATTAGAAAATCGCCCAAAAACGTCAACCCGAGCCCACGTCTCGGAATCGGGTAAAAGTCACAAAATCCAAACACTCGTTCAACCACCAGTTCACCCATACCAAAATTTCTCAAATCCGATAAAAAGAACTGGATCAAAACCTCAAAATTCGGCCTAAAGATTTCTCCACCTTTGTTCACAAATTTCTCAACCCAAAACCTTAATTAGATGAAGAATAAATGATATCTTAGTGGAAAGTAATCAAAAACAAGTCAAGAATCCTTACCCAAATGTTTCCTCTGAAAAATACTCGAATTCTTCCCTCAATCTGGGCTCTTTAGGTGCAAAAATGGAGAATGAAATTAAACCCTCGGAATTGGCCCTTTTCTGCCCTATGAAATCGCACCTGCAAACCCACAACCGTATCTGTGGCTCCGCACCTGCGGAATTTCCATCGCATGTGCGGTAATATCTTAGCCTAGGCACGCCCGGTTCCGCAAACCCAAATGCGCATCTCTGATTCCGCTCCTGCGGCCAAGGAGTCTTTCTACGCACGCGCTTCTGCAGACCTTGTCCGCTTCTGTGATCAATAGACCTCCCAAGCCTTTTCGCGTCTGCGCTCATTTTTTCACTTTTGTGGTGCCACACCTGCGGGCCCAAAATGCGCATGTGTGATTGCACAAGACACATCAATGCTTCAGCTGTGCACCAATTCAAATTTTGTTCTGGATTCAAGTCTGAATCACATCCTAGGCCCTCGGGACCCAGTCCGAACCTAGTTGAGCCCTCAAATCATATTAAACAACATGACAATCATGAATCGTACCTCAATTCAAGCCTATTGAAACTAAAAAATTCAGATTTCTACACACGACACCGAAACCTATCAAATCACGTCTGATTGATCCAAAATTTTGCACACAAGTCATATTTGATATTATGGATCTACTTTAACTTCCGGAATCAGAATTTGACCCGATATCAAAAAGTCCACTCCCGGATAAACTTTCCAAAAATCCTCAAATTTCCAACTTTCATATACTAACGCCGAAATGACCTACGGACCTCCAAATCAACATCCGGATGTGCTCCTAATACCAAAATCAACATACGGAGCTATTGGAACCAACGAAACTCTATTTCGGAGTTGTCTTCATATAAGTTAAACTATGGTCAACTCTTACAATTCAAACTTCACAGTTAGGGACTATGTGTCCCATTCCACTTCGAAACTTTCCTGAACACGACATAAAGAACCCCGGAAAGTCATGAAAGCTTAAAATAAAGCAGAGGGGACAATAAATAGGAGATCAGGGCTCATACTCTCAAAATGACCAGCCAGGTCGTTACATCCTCCCTATTGTAAAACAATCATTCGTACTTGAACGAGCGTAGAGACATACCTGAGGTGGTGAAAATATGAGTATAACGGATGCGCATATCATGCTCGGTCTCCCAAGTTGCCTCCTCGACTAGATGGACCCTCCACTAAACCATCACTGAAGCAATATTCTTTTACCTCAACTTTCGAAGCTATTTGTCCAAAATGCCCATCGACTCCTCAACATAGGACAAATCCTTGTCCAATTAGACTGAGCTGAAATCCAACACATGGAACGGATCGCTCTGATACTTACGGAGCATAGAAACATGGAATATTGGATGAACTGCAGTTAGACTATGTGGTACTGAAAGTCTGTCAGCCACCTCTCTAACCTTTCAAAGAATCAAAACGGCCTGATATACCTAGGGCCCATCTTACCCTTCTTCCCGAACCTCATAACACCCTTCATGGGCGAAACCCGGAGCAAGACTCGCTCCCCAATCATGAATGCAACATCATGAACCTTCTGATCCACATAAATCTTCTATCTGGACTGGGATGTATGAAGTTGATCCTGAATCACCTTAACCTTCTCCAAAGCATCATGAACCAAGTCTGTATCCACTAGCCTAGCCTCACATGGATCGAACCAATCCACTGAATACCGACGTTGTCTAGCATACAAAGCCTCATACGGGGCCATCTAAATGCTCGACTGATAACTGTTGTTGTAGGCAAACTTTGCAAGTGGAAAAAACTGATCCCAAGAACCCCTAAATTCCATCACACATGCACAATTCATATCCTCTAGTATTTGTCCGTCCGTCTGAGGGTGAAACGTTGTGCTTAACTTAAATCGAGTACCCAACTCATGTTTTACGATCGTCCAAAAATGCAATGGAAACTGCGTACCCTAGTCAAATATGATAGATACCGGCATGCCATGAAGCCTCACGATCTCGCTGATATAAACTCGAGCCAGCTGCTCGGAAGAATAAGTAGTCATTACTAGAATGAAATGAGCTGACTTGGTCAATCTATCCACAATCACCCAAACTGCATCGAACTTCTTCTGAGTCTATGATACCCAACAACAAAATCCATAGTGATCTACTCCCATTTGCACTACGGAATCTCTTGCTTCTCAAGCATTCCACCAGGCCGCCGATGCTTGTACTTCACCTGCTGACAATTTAGGCACCAAGCTACATACTCTATTATGTCCTTCTTCATTCTCCTCCACCAATAATGCTGCCTCAAGTCCTGATACATCTTCGCGGCACCTGGATGAATAGAGTACCGCGAACTATGAGCCTCTTGGAGAATCAACTCATGCAAACCATCTTTATTGGGCACACATAGCCTGCCATGCATCCTCAATGCACCGTCATCCCCAATAGTGCCCTCCTTGGCATCACCTTACTGAACCGTGTCCTTAAGGACAAGAAGATGGGGTCATCATACTGACGCTCCCGGATACAATCATAAAGAGAAGACTAAGAAACCACACAAGCCAAAACTCGACTCGGCTCAGAAACATCCAATCTAACAAATTGGTTAGCCAAAGCTTGAACATCCAACGTAAATGGAATCTCTATTGCCTGAACCACCTCCGTTAATGCAAGTTAATATCCTTCTGTTTGAACAAATGCTGCAAACTCCGGTGATCGGTGTACATCACACAAGGGACACCGTACAAATAGTTCCGCCAAATCATCAAGGCATGAACAGTAGCTTCTAACTCAAGGTCCTGGACAGGATAGTTCTTCTCATATCCCTTCATCAGTCTAGACACGTAGGCAATAACCCTATCATCCTGCATCAACACCGTGCTGAGACCAATACGCGGCGCATCACAGTATACAGTATAAGACCCCGAACTTGTAGGCAATACCAATACTGGGGTTGTAGTCAAAGCTGTCTTGAGCTTTTAAAAGCTCTCCTCACACTTTTCTGTCTACTTGAATAGAGCACCCTTATGGATCAGTCTGGTCATAGGTGCTGCGATAGATATGAAACCTTGTAAGGCCCCGTAAAAATTTTGTAAAAGAAATATAATATTTCGTGGTGCCGAATTGGTTTTACGTGTTAAGGATTATAGAAATTATTCGTAGCTCAGACTTTTTGGGTTGAACAATGCACTGGGGAGTAAAGGAAAATTTTTGGTAGAAGAGGGCATTTCTGCGGCCCACTATGCGGTCGCAGAATCACTCTGCGGACCGCATAATGGCCGTAGAGTGAAGCAGAGGTGAGGTAGATTTGAAGGAAGTTTGCGGTGCATTATGCGACCGTAGACCTATTCTGCAGTGCATTATGCGACCGCAGACCTGTTCTGCGGTGCATTATGCGACCGCAGAACAATTATACATGCCCCATAATCACCGCAGACCCATCCAACGACTTCAGTTTTTTTGGCACAAATTATGCGGCGGATACGCGGACCGCATATCAATTATGCGATTGCAGACCCTGTTCCGGAGCTTCATTTTTGGGTTTTTACAACCCGACCCAACTTCGTTAAATAGGCGATTTGTACCATCTTTGACCAAATATCTAACATTTTAGAGTGAGAGAGAGTGCCCTAGAGTGAGTAGGTGTTCCTCAATAATTATTCTTCAATTATTGCTCAAATTTTGGAAGATTAACAAGGAAAGCTCACCAGGTCTTCATCCTAGAGGTAAGATTCTACACCCTAACCCCTAATTTCGAAATTTATCTAAAGATGGGTAATTAGCAAGACAATTCTTGGGTATGGTAGTAGGTTATTTTGCATGTATGCATTATCAAGGGGTGTAGGGCGATTGTTGAGCTAAAAATGGTAAAGAATGGGTTGTGGTATGGTGTAATCCTTCATAAAAGAACCTTGAAACCTTAAAGCACACATAGTGTTTGATAAAATGCTCACATTAGCTAGAAGCATGATCATGTTCTTGATTTTGGTTCAACTTGTTATATTTCTAAAATATATTGAAGTTGCTAAGATTTCTGGAACATTTTAGAGTGTAAGGAAGCTCAAGTGAGGTATGTTGGCTAAACTCTTCTCTTAGAATTGAATCCCACGATCTTCATGTAATTTATGTAAGACCCGAGTGGTTCATTATAAATTGGCTATTTCGAGTAAGTTTGTGTTGAAAGATATATGTTCAATAAGTATCCCAAATGCTTTATTCCTGTTATATTATCAATGGAGGGTGTGCTCAAAATATGGGATGTGCATTAATAATGTTTCGACTTCAAGTCAAGTTCAAACGAAGGCTATTATGCAAAGTTTTGTGAAATATTTCTATGTACCAAAGACTTTTAATTGCTCACATGTATACTTCAAACCTTGAATTGAATTGTATTTGTTGTTGATGATGATGATGATGTTTGAAATTGAAAAGGTGAGCATGAAACACTAAATACGGCCAACGTGCCAAGTATGATTTTATAATTGTGGCCACTAGTTCCAATTAAATGAAAAGATGTGAAAGAAGTATGAAATGCAATCATTGATATAAAAAGGTTGATGTCTCGAATAAGACAGCCTAGCTAATCGGGTCGTGATTGGACACCATGCCGCACACATGGTGGTGATTGTGCTGGAAATTATAATTTAAATTATGATTGTGGTCGACGTATCTAATGAGATAGCCTAGCCAACCGGGTCGTGATCGGACTCCGTGTTAAAGGTACTGTGGTATTGATATTGAGAGTGATTGTGGTTGATGTCTCTAATGAGATAGCCTAGCTGATCGGATCGTGATCGGACTCCATGCTAAGAGTATGGTGGTATTGGTATTGTGAATATTGGTATTGTATATATTGGTATTGTGAATAATGGTATTGTGAACGATGGTATATCGGTACTAAGAATTTTCAACCTGAAGATATGGAAGTTTACGTGAACGCTTATGTGATTCTTAACTTGATGTTTTGGTATTGTTCGAGGCTTCCATTGATTTTATGATTGTTCCTCCTTGTAATATTATTCATTCTATTGAGAGGGTGTTTAGTTAAACATACTAGTGTTATTCGACGTTACTAAAGTCTCTTTTGCCGCGGGCGCTGCATCTTTAATGGATGCAAGTGGTTCCACAGCAGGATACATTGATCAGTGATAGCGGTACACCCTCTTCCAACCTGACTTAGTGAGCCCCCACTTCATTCCGTGGTCATGTATCTTTTATTCCTTGTGTATTGTGTTTGAGGTATAGCCGGGGCCTTATTGCCGGCATTATCAAATTACTCTTCTTTATCTATAGAGGCTCCGTAGAAATAGTGTGGGTTGTGTATTGGTGGTGGGGAAGTCAAACTCGTTATGTTGTGTTTGAATTACTATTCTCACATTAGACTATGAAAAATGCGTATGAAATTGAGACTTTAAAATGAAGTAACTTATGGTAAGAAATTGGTAATGCAGACATGATCACCTTATTGTCTAATTAACGAAAATATGTATTATCTTTATTCATGGATGAGTTTTGGGAAAAAGGAAATCTAACAGGCTTGCTAGGCTGGGTTTACTCGGTTGAGCGCCGGTCATGCTCCCCGGGTTTGGGGCGTGAAAAACCCTCTACAAATCGACGGTAATACCCTGCGACACCAAGAAAACTCCGCATCTCCGTAGCTAAGGACGGCCTGGGCCAACTATACACTGCTTCAACCTTCTTCGGGATCCACCTTGATCCCTTGACTCCACCCTACATGACCCAAAAATGCCACTGAATCTAACCGAAACTCACACTTAGAAATCTTTGTATACAACTTCTTTTCTCTCAAGGTCTGGAGCACAGTCCTCAGGTGCTGCTCATTATCCTCCCGACTCCAGGAGTACACCAGAATGTCGTCAATAAAGACAATGACGTATGAGTCAAGATAGGGTAGGAATACACTGTGCATCAAGTGCATGAATGATGCTGGGGCATTGGTTATACCAAATGACATCACAAGAAACTCGTACTAACCATACCGAGTCCTAAAAGCAGTCTTCGTCATATCTGGCTCCCGAATCTTCAACTGATGATAGCCTAAATGCAAATCGATCTTGAAAAACCCCTAGCACCATGTAATCATCAAATAGGTCATCAATACGAGGCAATGGATACCTGTTCTTCATTGTAACTTTGTTCAACTCGTGTTAACCAATGTATATGCGCACAGAACCATGATTGTTCTTCACAAACACGACTGGAGCACCACAAAGCGACACACTAGGCTGAATGAAGCCCTTATAAAGCAAATTCTTTAACTGCTCCTTTAATGATTTCAACTCTGGTGGGGCCATACGATATGGAGGAATAGAGATGGGCTGAGTGCCCGGTGACAAATCAATACCAAAGTCGATATCCTTGTCGGGCGGCATGCCCAGAAGATCCGTTAGAAACACATCTGGATAATCACCCACTGCCATAACTGACTCAATGGTGGGGTATCAATAATAATATCTCGCACATAAGCTAAATACGCATCACACCCCTTCCCAACCATTCGCTGACCCTTTTGAAATGAAATAGCTTGGCTAGGGGAATAATCTAAGGTAGCTCTCCACTCTAACCATGGAAATCTTGGAATATCTAGCATCACGGTCTTGGCGTGACAATCAATAATAGTATAGTGGGGCGAAAACCAGTCCATGCCCAAAATAATATCAAAGTCTATCGTACTGAGTACTAATAAATCGGCTCTGGTCTCAAAACCACTAAGAAAAACCAAACATGACTGATACACACGGTCAACAACAATAGAATATCCCACAGATGTAGACACATAGAGAGGAGAACTCAAAGAATCATGGGATATACCCAAATACAGAGCAAAATAAGATGACATATAGGAATAAGTGGAGCCTGATCAACTAAGACCGATGAATCTCTATGACAGAGTGGAACAATACATGTAATGACAAAGTCGGATGCGCCTGCCTCTGTATGAGCAGGAAGAGCATAATATCTGGCCTAGCCTCCCCTTCTAGTGTGACCTCTACCTGCCCGACCTCCACCTCGAGCTAGCTGAGCAGGTGGAGTGGTAGTTGGTGTTGTACCCATAGCCTGAGGACCCGGTGGAGCACGTGGTGCCTAAGTAGCCTGTGGAGGTGCACCCCTCCTATGTCTGGGGCAATCCAGTGTAACCACACCTAAAATAAGATCTTAGGGGACGTGGCTGTTGTAACTGGCTCGGGCCTGATCGGCTAGATTGACCACTGAAAGCACCCTGAGTAAGGGTGCGCTAGACACTAGTGGTACATAATAAGGAGCATGGGGCCAAGGAGTGGCCGGAATACCACTGGCGGTTGGAAGTGCTGAATGAACAGGGCAACACACATAGCCCTACCATGACGAGCTGGAGCTGGGGCATGAGTACCACTATAAGTGACAGACTCTCGAGACCTCTTGGCCTCTCACTCCTCTCTCTCCCGAGTCAGCATGCCCTTCAATGTCCTTGCAATCCCTACTACCTACTGGTCTGCAATGTCCATCTCCAACTCTCGAGCCAAGCTAAATCTGATGCTGAGGTTGAGCCCCTCGATGAACTAAAAGACCCGCACTCGAACAGTAGCAACCAAGGCTGGTGCATGCCTAGCCAAATCGTTGAACCGAATCGCATACTCAGAAACGATCATAAAACCCTGGCGCAACTGCTCAAACTCTGCATACCATGCATCTTTGAGACTCTGGGGAGCATACTCCCTTAAGAACATATCCGAGAACTGAGTCCAGGTGAGTGAAGCTACTTCAGCCGTACAACCCAACTCATAAGCTCGCCACCACTGATAGGCCGGTCCCCTAAGCTGGAACGCTATGAAAGCAACCCACACTACTCTATGCAATACCCATGGTATGGAGGATACAGTGGCACTTCATAGGAAATCCCTGGGCATCCTCTGATGCCAAGCAATTGAAGGTAAGAGGGTGTTACTTCTTGTACCTCCCGAGCCTGAGATGCTCCCCCTCTGAAACTACTGCCCACACCTTGGACTAAACTGGGGATACCGGCTGCACTAGTATGACCTCTGAAAAATAGTCGACCTGAACCTGCTTCTCTGGGTATGGGGTAGAAGTTTGTGCACCTCCCCCACCCTGAGATGTGGCAGGACAAAGTGGGATCAATCCTGGCTGAGCTAAAGTGCCGAACATGCTCAGAAACTAGGAAAGGGTATCCTGAAGTGCTGGTGTAGTAACAAGCATCTTAGGTGCCTACGCTCCAACTAGTGCTACTGGTGTCTCCTCTCTACAGGCTCAGGCGAGTCCTCTGGTTGAACCACGTGCACGTCCTCAGCCTCTACCCTGGCCCCGACCTCTCGCGGCTCTAGAACGGGCACGGGTGTTTGGTCATTTGATCCAGATGTACGTGTTCTCACCATCTGTGAGAGAATAGAAAGATAAAAGTTTAGAATCCTGAAGTCAACAATTTCTCACAACAAGGAACCAATAAAGTGAAATTTTCCTAACAGTTCCATAGCCTCCCGAAGATAAGTACAGACGTCTCTGTACCAATCTGTGAGACTCTACTAAACCTGCTTGTGACTTATAACACCTATGAACCTAGGGCTCTGATACTAACTTGTCACGACCCGAATTTTCGCTCTGTAAGATGTCGTGATGGTACCTAGTCTCTAACACTAGGTAAGCCTAACAATTATGGAAATACTTAAAATATTAACTGAATAACGACTAAACTTCAAAAGATATATATGCCTGAAAACTGCCGCTCACCATGTACAAGCAAAAGTTCAACTCAGAGAATAATCAGTGCCAAAACCCGGTAGTCACAAGCCACAAGCTCTAAGGAATGTACTAGATGTCTCTATACATCAATATCTAAGAAAAATAGAAAGAACAACATAAAAGGTTTGGGGGGGGGGGACTCTGAGGTCCGCGAACGCTGGTAGATATACCTTGAAGTCTCCAAGCAACAACACTCACTCTACTGATATCGGGGTTGGTAAGATGTACCTGGATCTGCACACAAAACATGTGCAGAAGCGTAGTATGAGTACACTACAACGATACCCAGTAAGTGCCAAGCCTAACCTCGGTAGAGTAGTGAGGAGGTCGGTTAGGGCCCTACTAAAATAAAAGGACAACATGAAGAAGATATAGTAATATAATGGGAAGACAGAGAGTTTAACAATGTCAAATTGCAAAAAGGTAACAATACAACACTTAGGGGTAAACAACAGGGGCTCTCCCGAGGTACCGCCTCGAAGTCCCAAAAGTAAGTATGCAGCAGGGGAGCTTCGGAGGTACCGCCTCGTAGTCCCAAAAGTGAATATGCAACAGGGAGCTCCTCAGGTACTGCCTCATAGTCCCAAAAGTAAATATGCAACAAGGGAGCTCCCGAGGTACCGCCTCGTAGTCCCAAAAGTAAATGCATAACTCTTAACGGATGGAACAACGAATTAACCGCAAGGAATCCTACAGTTTAAGACTAAATACAAAATCAAGGAAACAAGAATTTGACTAAGCATGTTGCACAAATTTTAAATAAAGATTTAGACACATAGACATGCGATATTAGGAAAAATATGATAACTATGCATGCTGGAATAATTCATTCAGATATAGACAGGATACTACTTAGCAAAGACCAAATTTTCAATATTTAGCTCGTGTACACACTCGTCATCTCGCGTACACGACACTCACATATCACAAATTGTTACAACACTACCAAATCCTAAGGGGCTTTCCCCCGCACAAGGTTAGACAAGTCACTTTCCTCAGGCCAAGCTCAATCAGTCAATAAGAATGCCTTTTCCTCGACTTTCCCACTCCGAATTGCCCAAATCTAGCCAAAAGAAATTTCATACCATGAATATAACTATAAGAAACTAATCCAATTAATGAAATCAAGACTTCAACAAGAAATTAGAAAAGCTCCCAAAAACGTCGACCCAGACCCACGTTTCAGAATCAGGTAAAAGTCAAAAAAATTCGAACACCTGTTCAACCATGAGTTCACCCATAACATAATTTCTCATATCCGATACAAAAATCTCAATCAAAACCTCAAAATTTGGCCTAAGGATTTCTCCACCTTTTTCACAAGTGTCTCAACCCAAAACCGTAATTAGATAAAGCATAAATGATATCTTAGTGGAAATTAATCCAAAACAAGTGAAGAATCCTTACCTAAATGTTTCCTATGAAAAACCCTTGAGATTTCGCCTCAATCCGAGCTCTCTAAGTTTAAAAATGGAGAATGAAATTTAACCCTCGGAATTGGCCATTTTCTGCCAAGCGAAGTCGCACCTGCAAACCAACAGCCGCTTCTGCAATTCCAAACCAGTGGAATTTCCATCGCAGGTGCAGTTCTCACTTAGCCAAGGCACGCCCGCTTCTGCGGACCCAAATGCACATCTACGATTCCGCTTCTGCAGCAAAGGAGCGCTTATGCGCACGCGCTCCTGCGGACCATGTCTGCTTCTGCGATCAACAAGCCCCCCAGGACTTTCAGCTTCTATGCTTATTTTCTCGCTTCTGCGGTGCCACATTTGCGGCCCAAAATGCGCAGGTGTAATTGCACAAGACACAACAAAACTTCAGTTTTGCACCAAGTCCAATTTTGTCCGGATTCAAGTCCGAATCACACCCGAGGCCCCCAGGAACCCGTTCGAATACACTAACGCACCTAGTTGAGCCCTCAAATCACATCAAACAACATTGAAAACATGAATCGCACCTCAATTCAAGCCTATTGAAATTAAGAAATTCCAACTTCTACAAACGACGCTGAAACCTATCAAATCATGTCCGATTGATCCCAAATTTTGCACACAAGTCAAATTTGACATTACGGATCTACTCCAACTTCTAGAATTGGAATACGACCCTGATATCAAAAAGTCAACTCCAGGACAAACTTTCCAGAAATCCTCAAATTTCCAACATTCGCCAACTAATGCCGAAATGACCTACGGACCTCCAAATCAATATCTGGACGCGCTCCTAAGACCACAATCACAATACAGAGCTATTAGAATCGACAAAACTGCATTATGGAGTCTTTTACACAGAGGTCAAACTACGGTAACCTCTTACAACTCAAATTTCACACTTAGAGACTAGGTGTCCCATTCTATTCTGAAGCTCTCTCGAACCCGACATTGTACACCCCAACAAGTCATGTAAGCATAAAATGAAGCAGAGGGGACAATAAATAGTGGATTGAGGATCGTACACTCAAAACGACTGGTTGCGTCATTACATTAAATAGATTAAGATCACTTACCAAATTGTTATAAGTGAAAATCCCTCTTAACAATCGCCTCTTACCGAGTAAAGGGTTCCAATATATGATAAACGAAGCTAAGTCCTAATTTTTTTAGCTACAGAAGGCACTCAGATGTGTAATAGGGATCGCAAAAGCAAACCTGATAGCCCACTCAGATGTCGCAATTTCGACTAAGGCTTCGCAATTGCGATGGCAGCCTACTTCGCAAAAGCGACACAATGGTCACAAATATAACCAAACCCAACTCTATATTGTCTTCGCAAATGCGATAAGGGCGTCGCATCTACGAAATATGGACCTCCCCTGCCCTCTTCACAATTGTGACAACTACAGCACCAATAACTTGTAACCAACTCAATCCAATCTGAAACACATCCGAAACTCACCTGAGCCCTCAGGGCCCTACACCAAATATTCATACGAGTCTAAAACTATTGTACAAACTCGCTCATTCCATAAAACCACCGCTATAACATTTGGAACCACGAATCGGACATCAAAACACCTAAAATTGCACCATGAATGCAAGAATCACAACCAAGCATCTGATTCCTATCAAATTAGTGACACCGGATTTTGCAGACAAGTTCCAAATGGTAAAATGAACCTATTCCAAGTCCCAAAACAAAAATCCAAACCCGATTGGTATAAAGTAAACCTAAAATAAAACTTAAGAAATTTCAAAACCTTAAAATTACCAACATTCGGTAAAACAAGCCAAACTAGGCTAGGAGCCTCCGAATTCAAATTAGGGCACACGCCCAAGTACAAAATAAATATACGAACCTATTGGAACCATCAAAACATCGCTCTGGGGTGGTTTTCACAAATCAACCCAAAACCTTTCCGAAATAAAACCAACCATCCCCGCAAGTTATAAATCAACAAATACACACGTGTGAAGTATCAAAATGGGAAACGAGACTCAAATAGACTAAATGACCGGTCGGGCCATTACAATTTCACTATTGGCTTGGCTAACGGCAATGTTGGGTGCTATCACGGTCCAAAGTGGGATTTGGCTCATGACAGTGATTGTATGTTATTAAGTGGGGCATTTGAGCCAGGAATATGGAGTGTGATAAGAGTGTGTGTATGTGATGATATCTCTATGAAATTATTACTTGACCTGTATATTTGACATATAGGCATAGAGATGTATTTTTCTCATGATAGACGGTAATAGGACATTTAATGACTTGGAATGTATATTGACATGTAGGCATAGAGATGTATTTACCTCATGCTAACCTATAAATGAAAAGGCATATCTGTAGTTGAAAGTGTGGGAGAATCATAGTTCTTGATAAACTCATATTTCTATGATTCCTTGAAATATTTGGACTTAAGTTGTTATACTTGTAAAGCATGTCTACGTTTCCCGTATTTGTGATCGAGCTGAATACGAAACCGTTTGAGTTATTTACTGTTATTTGCATTATCATATCCTTCATTGTTGCACCCTATTTTTCACGAATCAAAACAAGATTCAACTTGTGATTTGTCTCTTGATGATAAAAGTGAGTCGCCACCAATTTCAAGGCATACTAGGGTACCTATTTAATTA
>AWOL01S0044748.1:9605-37120 GCA_000715115.1 Nicotiana otophora | reverse complement strand
GCCAAATTTCTCGAAATCCTTCTATTAACCTTTAATAAACACTCTGAACCACTAGCCACATTTGCATATTAAATCTCTTATCGGGTAGCCAGTAAAATTTTTCGCAGAAGCTTCGTCAATACCACGCGACCACTAACCTGCTCACAGGAGATAACCCACCTGTGGAAATTACATGTCGACATATTCCAACGTCGCTGCATTGGGTGCAATTACTATGAAATCAGTAGATCATCCCGAGTCTGACNTTCTTTCTTCATCGTTGACATGATCCTGCACACGCAACTTGCCAAATTTCTCGAAATCCTTCTATTAACCTTTAATAAACACTCTGAACCACTAGCCACATTTGCATATTAAATCTCTTATCGGGTAGCCAGTAAAATTTTTCGCAGAAGCTTCGTCAATACCACGCGACCACTAACCTGCTCACAGGAGATAACCCACCTGTGGAAATTACATGTCGACATATTCCAACGTCGCTGCATTGGGTGCAATTACTATGAAATCAGTAGATCATCCCGAGTCTGACCTCATTCACCAGCTGCACCAGTCCATTCACTCCTCATGGACGTCAACTAGAGGTGCGACAATACATTCCAATCCAAAATCATGTTGTATCCTTCTTCCTATCAAGAAACTCCCTCCTGTTGTATCCAATCTTCCTCAATATAGCAGCTAATATTACAACTAAAGTCCGTAGACCTAGTCACTGTCTATCCTAAATCCCAAATCACTTCAAACTTTCCTCAAGTCATGTAGTTATCCTACCACGTAACTCATATACTACCTTGCCACTCTCATTTAAGCAACTACTCGACTTCTGTTTCTCACACTTGGCCTCCTAGAAACTTAACCACCACAAGACACTTTCCACATGTCCTTCCTCATCCTTCGTTGTCGAGTTGTTGCCTTAACGAAAAATCCGTCTCTGTAGCACTTGAACCAATAGGTCGTTACCAGCTTTAAACCTTTCTGAGGATCATCATTCTCTAGCTATCAATACTAGGAACATTGCTTCGACCCTGAACCACTGTACACAGCGATCTCTAACAACTGCTTCCCCTATACCAATTCATAACACCCAGCCATGAAGGCGAGTTGAAGAAAACTATAACACTGGCAAACCTTAACGCATTTAACAAGGCGATGACACCACATCAAAATTGAGAACTCTACCACGCTCGAAGATATCAGGGTCCGTTACTCCATCAACCCCAAACCTGAACATTCATAGTCTGATTGCCTTTTCTCCGCTGGAAATAAAACATGGAACCTCTGAATTATGTACTAAGAAAAACCTTCTTTCAAGTCGTTTACTGCCCTGACACATAGGCAGGCATTCTACCATTACATAAACACTGTGTGATAACAATGCACGAATCGTCATAACAATCAATGCCAAATCTCAAAACCTTAGGTAGTACTGATACTTAACTTGAAACGATAGAGCGGCCTTCCGCAAGGCGATGACAATAGTCCAATTAATTATACAGGGAGAAGCATCCTGCACTACATCTGTAGTACCATTAAAAATTTCCTCGATCCCCAATTTATAACAAGCGCTTCGCGTCGCATAAGATTGAATAAGAAGGAAATGAAGGAATAAGCCTCAAAGGAATCGAATTGCACGATGAGGAATAAAAAAGGGAAGCATTCCTAACAGTCCTGTAGCCTCTCGAAGATAAGCGCAGACGTCTCCGTACCGATCCGCAAGACTCTACTAGACTTACTCATGACTCGTGAGACCTACGTGAACCTAGTGTTCTGATACCATGTTGTCACGACCCAAAATCCATTAAAGGTCGTGATAGCGCCGGACACCATTGTCAGGCAAGCCAACAATACATACTTAGCTTAATTACCCATTTTAGTATTTTTGAAATCAAAATTTCTTCAATGAAATAATAAAGATAAAACTCATAGAGTAAATGATACATACTTTTAGCAACTAAATTTCTAAACAACTCACAACTATTCCCAAAATCCAGTATCACAAGTCCATGAGCATTTACTAGGGAGGTAAAATAAAATACAGTATCTGTCGGGAATACAAATTAGACAGAAAAAATATAATAACTCTGAAAAAGACTCCGTTGGCTGCAGATCGTAATACAGAATATAGCTCACCTATGTCTCCACAATTTTAACCACGCCTCTGCGCTCACGACGTCGCTAGACATATATGTACCTGCATAATAAAATGTGCAGCAAGTGCAGCATGAGTACGAAAAATAACGTGTACCCAGTAAGTATCAAGCCTAATCTCGAAGAGGTAGAGACGAGATGGCCGACTTTGATACTCACTAAGAGTCAATAATAATAAACGAAATAAAAATAGCAATATCTAGATCAACATGATTTATAGAATTTATAATGTTTTTCTTTAACCAGCAGAAATAATTAAATTTCTTCAAATGTAACAATTCTCAATATATTAATTAAATTCCTTCAATTCCAATAAATTTTCAATTTATCAATTAGCCTCATTTACAAGAATAACAATAATTCCTTAACAAGCAGAGATAATTAATTCTTTAAATTCCAAAGATTTCCAATTTATCAATTAGCTTCACAAGCTGCAACAAACTATCAGAGTATCGTGTAATTATTATTATTAGGCACGATTTCTGTCGAGATCGTACGGCCCGATCTAGAGTATCGTGTACACTGCCGAGGGACGTGCGGCGCGATCCATAGATGCATCTATCATGCCGAGGCGTTCGGCCCGCTCCACAAGAAAAGAGGACATTTTCTTATATACCTCCGGAAGGAGAGTATATTTATTATAAGATAAATTCGGGAGAAATAATAATTTTTCTTAACAATTAATTAATTTAAATAGAAGATCAAGTATATGAGATTTCCATCCTTTAATATTTTTATCTAAAAATTTACAATATATAATATACATACATATATATATATATATATATATATATATATATCAAATAATATTAATTAGACAAAGAAAATAATTTACACCAATAATTCATGCTTTGAGTCCTAAACTACCCGGACTTTAGCATTAATAGTAGCTACGCACGGACTCTCGTCATCTCGTGCGTACGTAGCCCCCACAATTAGAAACAATTATCACTTTAATTACCTATGGGGTAATTTTTCCCTCACAAGATTAGACAAGAGACTTACCTCGTCTTGCTCCAATTTAATCTACTACTAGACCCTTTCCTCGATTATCCATCTCTGAATGGCTCGAATTTAACCAAAAATAATTCGATACAGTCAACAAAAATTATAGAATCATTTTCATAAGAAAATACTATATTTTTAATAAAAAATCTGAAATTAATTAAAAATTCGTCTGTGAGGCCCACATCTCGGAATCTGGCGAAAGTTAAGAAATCCGATAACCCATTCAATTACGAGTCCAACCATACCGGTTTCACTCAAATCCGACTCCGAATCGATACCGAAATTTCAAAAAAATTCGTTTCTATGAGATTTCTAAAAATTTCCCAAATTTCAATCTCAAAACACTAATTAAATGGTGAAAACAATGATATATTTGTGTATATTGACCAAATTCGAGTTAGAATCACTTACCTCAACGTATTTTCCTTGAAAATCTATCAAAAATTGCCTCTGCTCAAGCTCCAATTTGTTAAAAATGGCGAATGGGACGAATGTCCTCCTTTATAATTCTGCCCAGGCAGCCCTCGATCTTGACCTCGATCCTCGGCCTCGATCGTGGTTCGATCATGACCCTCGAGCCTGGGTCTTCGATCATGACCTCGATCCTCGTCCTCGATCACGCCCTTGATCCTTGGCCTCGATCGTGGCTTCGATCATGGCACTCGAGCCTTTGTCTTCGATCATGGCTCTCGAGCATGGGCCTTCAATCATGACCCTCGAGCCCTGCCTTCAATCATGACCCTCGATCATGGCCTCGATCTTGGGTCTCGATCCTGGGCCTCGATCTTGGGCTCGATCTTGGGCTCGATCACAACCCAGAATTTCCAGTAGAAGAGAAAAATTGCAGCAGCTGTTTTAAGTCCAACTTTTGATCCGTTAATCATCCGAAACTCACCCGAGGCTCTCGGGACCTCAACCAAATATACCAACAAGTCCTAAAACATCATACGAACTTATTTGAAATCTCAAATCACATAAAATGACGCTAGAACCACGAATCATGCTCCAATTCAAGTTTAATGAAACTTAAAATTTCCAACTTCTACATTCGATGTCGAAACCTATCAAATCAAGTCCGATTGACCTCAAATTTTGCACACAAGTCATAAATGATATAACGGAGCTATGAAAATTTTCAGAACTGGATTCTGACTCCGATATCAAAAAGTCAACTCCCCGGTCAAACTTCCAAACTCAAATTCCTATTTTAGCCATTTTAAACCTAATTTAACTACAGACTTCCAAATAAAATTTCGAACACGCTTCTAAGTCAAAAATCACCTTACAAAGCTATTGGAAGTATCAAAATTCTATTCAGGGGTCATTGTTTTCAAAATCCTGACTCAAGTCAAACTTGGCCTTTTAAAGCCAACTTAAGGTACCAAGTGTTCCGATTTCAACCCAAACACTTCCAAATCCCGAACTAACTATCCCCGCAAGTCATAAATTAGTAAAAGCACATACGAGGAGTCTTATTTAGGGGAACATAGGTTCTAACAGTCAAAACGACCGGTTGGGTCGTTACAGTTTTCTCTGAAAATCTCCCAAAAATTGCCTCAATCCGAGCTCCAAATTCGTCCCATTTTCAGAACTTAAAACTCTCTGCACAGTGATTTCTTCCTCACACGATCGCGTAGCACAAATGTTTACTGCCGAAAAAAATAACCCTACGCGATCACGGACTTGTCCATGCGATCGCGAAGTTCAAACTTACAGACCTATGCGATCGCAAACCAATTCACGCGATCGCGAAGCACAAACGCGTGACCTCCCCTTCTGCTCCACTTACTCTATGTGAACGCGTCCTTCTTCACGCGTTCGCGAATACCAAACTCCCACACCTACGCGATTGTGTCCCTATTCACACGATCACGAAGAACAAAAATATCACTGCCTCAAACAAGCCTACGCGATCGCAAACTATCTCATGCGATCGCGTAGAACAAAGTCACGTCTGCCCAAATTACCCTATGCGATTGCAGACGAACTTACGCAATCGCGTATAGCCAAAAATGATCTGTTAGCCGTCCGAAACTCACCCGAGCCCCTCGGGACCTCAACCAAATATAACAACAAGTCCTAAAATATCATACGAACTTAGTCAAAACTTCAAATCACATCAAACAACGCTAAAATCACGAATCATACTCCAATTCAAGCTTAATAAAACTTAAAATTTCTAACTTCTACATTCGGTGCCGAAACCTATCAAATCAAGTCCGATTGGCCTCAAATTTTGCATACAAGTCATAAATAACATAACGGAGCTATGAAAATTTTTGAAACTGGATTCCGACCCCCATATCAAAAAGTCAACTCCAAGTCAAACTTTTAAACTTAAATTTCTGTTTTAACCATTTCAAACCTAATTTACTACGGACTTTCAAATAAAATTCCGAATACGATCCTAAGTCCAAAATCACCATACGGAGCTATTGGAACCGTCAAATCCCGATTCCGGAGTCATTTTCTCAAAATGTTGACCGATGTCAAACTTGGCCTTTTAAAGCCAAACTAAGGAACTAATTGTTCCGATTTCAACCTAATCACTTCCAAATTCTGAACCAACCATCCCCGCAAGTCATAAATTAATAAAAGCACATATGTGGAGTTTTATTTAGGGGAACGGGGTTCTAAAAGTCAAAATAATCGGTTGGGTCATTACATTCTTCACCTCTTAAACAAACGTTCGTCCTCGAACGGGTTTAGAATTGTACCTGAAGTGCTGAATAAGTGTGGATATCTACTCCGCATGTTTTCCTCGGCTCCCAAGTTGTTTCCTCGACCGGTTGGCCCCTCCACTAGACTTTTACTGCAGAAATCCTCTTGGACCTCAACTGGCAAACCTGTTTATCAACAATGGCAACTGGTTCTTCTTCATAGCCCAAACTATTATCTAGTTGAACTGTGCTGAAGTCTAACACATGTGATAGGTCGGCATGATACTTCCTGAGCATAGATACATGTAAAACCGGATGAACTCCTGATAGATTGGAAGGAAAGGCAAGCTCAAAAGCAACCTCCCCAACTCGTCTCAACACCGCAAATGGGCCTATAAATCTTGGGCTCAATTTCCCCCTTTTCCCAAATTTCATGATTCCCTTCATCGGCAAAACTTTCAAAAGAACCTTTTTACCCACTATAAATGATAAATCACGTGCTTTCTTATCTGTGTAACTCTTCTGTCTGGACAATGCTATACGAAGTCGCTCCTGAATCAACTTTACCTTTTCCAAGGCATCTTTCACCAAATCAATACCATATAACTTAGCCTCACCGGGTTCAAACCATCCGATGGGCGAACGACATCGCCGACCATATAAAGCCTCAAATGGAGCCATCTCGATGCTGTATTGGTAACTGTTATTATAAGCAAACTCGGCCAAAGGCAAGAGACGATCCCACCGGCCTCCAAAGTCAATCACACATACCCTGAGCATATCCTCCAAAATCTGAATTGTCCGCTCTGACTGCCCGTCGGTCTGCGGATGAAAGGCTGTGCTGAGCTCTATAGGGTCCCCAATTCACTTTGTACTGCTCTCCAGAAATGTGAAGTAAGCTGAGGGCCTCTATCTGATATGATAGAAATTGGCATGCCGTGCAACCGAACTATCTCCTGAATATATATCTGGGCCAACCTCTCTGAAGTATACGTAGTCAAAACAGGAATAAAGTGTGATGACTTGGTCAACCTGTCGATAATGACCCAAACTGCATCAAACTTCCGCAAGGTCTGCGGCAACCCAACTACAAAGTCCATAGTGACACATTCCCATTTCCACTCTAGTATAGTCATCTGCTGAAGTAGGCCACCTGGCTTCTAGTGCTCATATTTAACTTGCTGGCAATTTAGGCACCTAGCTATATACTCAACTATGTCCTTTTTCATTCGTCGCCACCAATAATGCTGCCTCAGGTCACGATACATCTTCGTAGTGCCTGGATGAATAGAATACTGAGAACTATGTGCTTCCTCTATGAACTTTTTCCTTAGTCCATCCACATTAGGAACACATAGATGATCCTGGAGTCGCAGAACACCATCCGCTCTAATAGTAACTTCCTTGGCACCACCCCGTAGTACTGTTTCTCGAAGAACCATTAAGTGTGGATCCTCATACTGGCGAGCCTTGATCTGCTCAAATAGTGAAGATTGGGCCACAACAAATGCAAGAACTTGGCTGGGCTATGGAATATCTAGCCTCACAAGTCTGTTATCCAAGAACTAAATATCCAAAGCTAATGGTCACTCCTCTGCTGAAATGAAAGCCAAACTACCCATACTCTCCATCTTTCTACTCAAGGCGTCTGCAACCACATTTGCTTTGCTCGGATGATACATGATAGTAATATCATAATATTTTAGTAACTCAAGCCATCTGCATTGCCTCAAATTTAGATCCCTCTGCTTGAACAAATGCTGCAAACTGTGATGATCAGTGTAAACCTCACAAGACACCCCATAAAGATAATGCCTCCAAATCTTAATAGCGTGAACAATCACAACTAACTCCAAATCATGCACTGGATAATTCTTCTCGTGGGGTTTTAGCTGACGTGAAGCATATGCAATAACTTGCCCTTCCTGCATTAATACAGAACCCAAGCCAACGCATGAAGCGTCATAATGCACTGTATATATCCCCGAACCGGAAGGCAATACTAACACTGGTATTGTAGTCAATGCTGTCTTGAGCTTCTGAAAGCTCACCTCATAATCATCGGACAATCGGAACGAAGCATCCTTCTGCGTTAATTTGGTCAAAGGTGCTGCAATAGATGAAAAACCTTCCATAAACCGACGATAATAACCTGCTAAACCCAGAAAACTCCTTATCTCAGTCGCCGAAGTGGGACGATGCCAATTCTGAACTGCCTCAATCTTTTTGGGATCAACTTTAATGCCCTCGCCCGATACAATATGCCCCAAGAATGCTATAGACTCTAGCCAGAATTCACATTTGGAGAACTTAGCATATAACTTTTGTTCCCGCAGCGTTTGAAGCACCACTCTCATATGTTGTTCGTGCTCCTCCTTACTACGCGAGTAGATCAAGATGTCATCAATGAAGACAATGATAAACGAATCAATATATTGCCTGAATACCCTGTTCATCAAATCCATAAACATTGTTGGGGTGTTAGTTAAACCGAAGGACATTACGAGAAACTCATAATGACCATATCTAGTTCGAAAAGCAGTCTTCGGAACATCCGAATCCCGAATATTCAACTGATGTTACCTCGACCTCAAGTCGATCTTGAAGAACACCCTAGCACCCAGCAACTCATCAAATAGATCACCAATACGCGGCAATGGGTACTTGTTCGTAATAGTGACTTTGTTCAATTGACGATAATCAATACACATTCGCAGCGTTCCATTCTTCTTCTTGACAAATAATACCGGTGCACCCCAAGGCGATACTCAGTCTGACGAACCCTTTGGCTAGTAACTCCTCAAGCTGTTCTTTTAATTATTTCAGAGCCATGCGATACGGTGGGATAGATATAGGTTGGGTATCTGGAGCCAAGTCAATACAGAAATCAATATCACGATCTGGTGGTATTCCTAGAAGATATGAAGGAAATACATCGGAGCAATCCCGAACTACAGGCACTGAATCAATAGTCGGAGTCTCTGCAGTAGTATCCCGAACATAGGCTAGATAAGCTAAACAACCCTTCTCAACCATGTGTTGAGCCTTCATAAAAGAAATAACCCGATTAAATGCACTAACAGACGAACCCTTCCACTCCAGCCTAGGCAATGCTGGAATAGTCAAGGTAACAGTCTTAGCATGACAATCTAGAATAGCATGATATGGAGATAACCAGTCCATGCGCAGGATGATTTCAAAGTCGGTCATCTCAAGTAGTAGAAGATCTACTCTAGTTTCATAACCACAGAATATAATAATACAGGACCGGTAGATCCGATTCACAACAACAGAATCGCCCACAGGAGTGGACACAAAAATAGGAGTACTCAAGGACTCACAAGAAACACCCAGGAAATGAGTAAATAGATACGACACATAGGAATATGTAGACCCTAGATCAAATAATGCGGAGGCATATTTGCCGCAAACAAAAATAATATATGTAATCACGGCATCTGAGGCCTCTGCATCTGGTTTGGCCGAAAAAGCATAGAACCGAGCTAGAGCGCCAACTGGCTGGCCTCCGCCTGGCTGACCTCCACTTCTAGGACGACCCCTATCCACCTGTCCTCCACCTCTTAGTGGTCGGACGACTGGCGGAGTAACTGGTGCGGTAATCATAGGCTGCTGACCCTGCTGCACTGGTCTATTCCAAAGCCTGGGGTAGAATCTCCACATGTGACTGGGATCCCCGCTTCGTAACAACTCTTCGATGCAATGGGCTGCTGACTAAGAATATGGCCCTGTGACCTGAATACCCACTGGAAGAACCTTGAATAGCTGGTGGGCGATAAGAACTCTCTGGTATAGCATTGAAATAAGGTCGCACTGGAGTACCCCAAGGAGGCGGTGGTGCTGGATATGGGGGTCTGCTGGACTGCCCTCTCACGAACTGACATCTGCCCCTAGACGGAGCACCTCTGAACTCTCCAGAATATCTAAACCGCTTATCTCTCATAACCTGATCTCGGCTACGCTGACGCACACCCTCAATTCTCTGGGCTATCTCCACGACTAGCTCATAAGAAGTACCCATCTCAACCTCTCGAGCCATAGTGGCCTGAATGCCATTATGTAAACCCGCAACAAATCTCTGCACTCTCTCTGCCTCAGTAGGGAGTATCATAAGTGCATGGTGAGATAACTCAGAGAACCTCGCCTCGTAATTGGTCACTGACATCTGACCCTGCTGGAGCTGCTCAAACTGAAACCGCAACTCTTCCCACTGGGAGGGTGGAATATACTTGTCCAAGAAAATACGGGTGAAGCTGTCCCAAGTCATGGGAGGAGAATCTGCTGGTCTGCCAAGAAGATAAGACTTCCACCATCTACGGGCCCTGCCCTCTAGCTGAAAAGTAGCAAAGTCTACCCCATGAGACTCCAATATCCTCATGTTGTGCAGTCTGCTTGCACCGATCAATAAAGTCTTGGGGATCCTCATGTCGCTCACCCCCAAAGACAGGAGGATGTAGTCTAGTCCATCTCTCCAATAGTTTCTGTGGATCAGCGGCTGCAGCTGGCATGGGCTCAGGTGTAGCTGCTGCCACTGGCTGGGCTCCACCCACGGGTAGTGCACCCTGCATCTGATATACAGCAGTTGCCTGCCCATGAGCCTGTGCGGTAGGGGTCTGTGCTCCCCCACCCGCCCGAGTCATAGTGTCCATGAATCACAACATACGACCCATGACATCCTGGAATCCCGATGCAGATGTGAAATCCACCGGAGCTAGCTCTTCCACAGGCACCTCGCCCTGCTCCTTAATGATGGGATCCTCTGCTGGACCCACTGGCAGCATAACTGGGACAGTCTTGGGATGTACTCGTCCCCTACCTCGGGCTGGATCCCTCCCTCGGGCTCTGCCTCGACCTCTAAAAACTGGGGGAGTAGCTCTTCCCTGGTGTGGAGCCTCGTTAGAGCGCGTTCTCACCATTTGTGAGAGAATAAGAGAAAGATATTTAGTACTACATCAATAGCACGATGGAATATGAAGAAAGGTAGTTTCCTAACACCCTATAGCCTCTCAAAGATAAGTACAGACGTCTCCGTACCGATCAGCAAGACTCTATTAGGTATGCTCATAACTTGTGAGACCTATGTGAACCTAGTTCTCTGATACCATGTTGTCACGACCCAATTTTACCTATAGGTCGTGATGGCGCCCAACACCACAACTAGGCAAGACAACTAGTAATTTAAACACATATTCAATCATTTTTAAAATTAACCGAATAATTAAACTCTTCTTACTTGCAATAATCAAGACAATGTGAAAAGATCTAGTAAATTAAAATAACCAAGAAAATAATTAAATTCAAAAATTCTATTAATGTGTGTGCCAAGACCTGGTGTCACAAGTGTATGAGCATCTAGTAGATTATACAAAAATTCAAATATTGTCTGAAATAAAATAGACATAATAAAAATTCAGGGAGGCACTGATTGCTGCAGAATGGCTCAGAAGGGCAGCTCACCACTAAGCCTCTGGATATCGTGGGTGCACGCCGATAGGTTCAACTATAGCACCTGTATCAGGTCCTGCACAGAAAGTGCAGCAAGTGTAGCATGAGTACGTAAACAACGTGTACCCAGTAAGTATCGAGCCTAATCTCGAAGAGGTAGAGACGAGAGGTCGACTTTGACACTCACTAAGGGTCAATAATAATAATTGGAATAAAATATAGAATTATTTAAATCAACATGATTCATAGAAATAATAATAATCTTATTTAACCAACATAAATAATTAAATTCCTTCAAATGCAACAATTTTCAATCTATTAATTAATTTCACAAGTTGCAATTGAAATGCCAAGGTATCGTGTAATTATTATTATTATTAGGCACGATTTCTACCGAGGTCGTACGGCCCAATCCAGAGTATTGTGTACACTACCGAGGATGTACAGCGCGATCCATAGATGCATCTGTGCTGCCGAGGCGTTCGGCCCGCTCCACAAGAAAGGAGGATATTTTCTTATGTACCTCCGGGATGAGAGTATATTTATTATAAGATTAATTCGAGAGCATGAGCAATTTCTTTTAACAATTAATTAATTTAAATAAAAAATTAAGTATATATGAGATTTCCATCTTTTACTAACTTTCTCTAAAATTTCACAATATGTTTCAAATAATTTAATTAAATAAAGGATATAATTTATGCATATAATTCATGCTTTGAGTCCTAACTACCCGGACTTTAGCATAGATAGTAGCTACGTACGGACTCTCGTCACCTCGTGCGTACGTAGCCCCCACAATTAGCAACAATTATTAATTTAATCACATATGGGGTAGTTTTTCCCTTACAAGATTAGACAAGAGACTTACCTCAACTTGCTCCAATTTAATCCACTAGTAGACCTTTTTCTCGATTATCCAACTCCGTATGGCTCGAATCTAGCCAAAATAATTCGATACAATCACTAAAAATTATAGGAATTAATTTCATAAGAAAATACTATATTTTTCAATAAAACCCCAAAATTAACTAAAAAATATCTGTGGGGCCCACGTCTCGGAATCCGGCAAAAGTTATGAAATATGAACGCCCACTCAACCACGAGTCTACCCATATAAAAATTACTAAATTCCGATAACAATTCATCCCTCAAATCCTTAAATCTATCCAAGAGGGTTTTTCAAACTTTTCCAACTTAATTCACCAATTAAATGATAAAAATAGTGATAGATTTGTTTAACCAATATTGAGTTAAGAACACTTACCCCGTTATTTTCTCTGAAAATCTCCCAAAAATCGCCTCAATCCGGGCTCCAAATCGGTAAAAATGGAGTCCCACTTTCAGAACTTAAAACTCTCTGCCCAGTGATTTCTTCTAAGCGATCGCGAACTTACTCACGCGATCGCGTAGCACAAATTTTTACTGCCCAAAAAAATAACCCTACGCGATCACGGACATGTCCACGCGATCGCGAAGTTCAAACTTACAGGCCTACGCAATCGCAAACCAATTCACGCGATCGCGAAGCACAAACATGTGGCTTCCTCTTCTGCTCCACTTACTCTACGCGAACGCCACCCTCTTCACGCGTGCGCGAATACCAAACTCCCACACCTACGTGATCGCGAAGAACAAAAATATCACTGCCTCAAACAAGCCTACGCGATCGCGGCCCTATTCACGCGATCGCGAAGCACAAACATGTGGCTTCCTCTTCTGCTCCACTTACTCTACGCGAACGCCACCCTCTTCACGCGTGCGCGAATACCAAACTCCCACACCTACGTGATCGCGAAGAACAAAAATATCACTGCCTCAAACAAGCCTACGCGATCGCGGCCCTATTTACGCGATCGCGAAGAACAAAAATATCACTACCTCAAACAAGCCTACGCGATCACAAACTATCTCACGCAATCGCGTAGAACAAAGTCACCTTTGTCCAAATTACCCTACGCTATCGCAGACGAACTTACGCGATCGCGTATAAGGAAATCAGATGAAAAATACCATCAGCTATGAGGAATCTCCCAAAGGCCAAAAATAATCCGTTAGCCGTCCGAAACTCACCCGAGCCCCTCGGAACCTCAACCAAATATACCAACAAGTCCTAAAACATCATACGAACTTAGTCGAAACCTCAAATCACATCAAACAAAGCTAAAACCACTAATCATACTCCAATTCAAGCTTAATGAAACTTAAAATTTTCAACTTCTACATTCAGTGCCAAAACCTATCAAATCAAGTCCGATTGGCCTCAAATTTTGCACACAAGTTATAAATAATATAACGGAGTTTTAAAAATTTTCGGAACTGGATTCTGATCCCGATATCAAAAATTCAACTCCCCGGTCAAACTTTCAAACTTAAATTCTTGTTTTAGCCATTTCAAGCCTAATTTAACTACGGGCTTCCAAATAAAATTTCGAACACGCTCCTAAGTCCAAAATCACCATACAGAGCTATTGGAACCGTCAAATCTCGATTCCGGAATCGTTTTCTCAAAATGTTGACCGAAGTCAAACTTGGCCTTTTAAAACCAAACTAAGGAACCAATTGTTCCGATTTCAACCCGATCACTTTCAAATTCTGAATCAACCATCCCCGTAAGTTATAAATTAATAAAAATATATACGGAGAGTTTTATTGAGGGAAACGGGGTATTTTAAAAGTCAAAATGACCGATTGGGTCATTACATGAGTACTCTGAGAGTGTGAGTACATGAGCTCATCATTGAGATGCATTGTATTTGACATGCGTACTTGAGATACATGCATAGAGTTGCATTGTCTTTTGCTACCCGGTTTTGGTGACAATTATGATTTTACTTGTATCTTGACATGTAGGTATAGAGACGTACTTTCCTCATGCTATCTGAAAATGAAACATCTTACTTATTATTGAAAGGAGTTTTGGAAAAAATTACAGTTTTCAAACTTACTCGTATTTTGGTATTTTCGATAAAAGATTTGGGTTTTCACTAAGATACTTGAAAAGAAATGTTTATTTTCTGAAACTGTGAACGAACTGAGCATTTTATTTCTGAGATACCTCTTTTATTACTTGTACTATGATGTTATGAACTGTTGTGAAATATTGGTGTTAGACCCGACCGTTGTGTTAGCCGTCATTACTTTCAACCTAAGGTTAGGTTTGTTACTTACTGAGTACATGTGGTCGGTTGTACTCATACTACACTTCTGCACCTCGCGTGCAGATGTTGTTTGCTGATGTTGCTGTGTTCAATGGGAGCTGGATTTGAAGATGTACATGCGTCCCGGTTGTAGCTGCCTTTTGTTCATGGTAGCTTTAGATCTATAAAACTCTGTTAATGTATTTTGCAATAAATGATGTATTTACTTCATTTCAGCTTTGTAAACTCTATTCTTAGAAACTCATGATTTGTACTACCAGTCATTGAGAAATGTATAAGATTCAGATAATTTCTTTACTTAACTGTCTTATTAAATATCATTGGAATTAGATAGTTGTTAATTGGCTTACCTAGCGGGTTGGGTTAGGTGCCATCACGACTAGCTGAATTTTAGGTCGTGACAATATTATGTTGGAACTCCAGCACATTATAAAATTCCAACACATTATGAAATTTCAGTACATTATAAAATTCAAGCATATTATGCTGGAATCGAACTCCAACATATTATGCGGGAATGTTTTCGGATTTTTAAAGGTATTTTTGTTCAAATTTTATCATTACATAAAAATGTTGCTAAATTTTGATTACTTTAGAAACTGTGGCTATTTTTTAATTACCAGTTGTAGATCCCCCGTTACCGTGGTGGTTCATAACCACGTACTCTAATCCTTTGAGCTATAGGCCCCACCCCATCTCCAATGGATCTGTTCTCAGGAATACCCTAAAAAAAGAATCTTTCCTCTTCCAAGCCATTTCGTGTTAAAAAGATGTAAAAGCACGTTTATCAAGGGTGCATTCTGAGGTGTTAAGCGGGAGAGAAGGGATGTCACAATTGAGATGAAATCCAATCCACAAAATAATTTGATCTATGAACAATATCGTTGTGATTAAAATCGTAATGCCAGTGGAATCATTACCGCAAGATATAGCGGAGGAGGTCATAAGCGTCTATACCGTAAAATTAATTTTCGACGAAATAAAAAGACATATATAATAAATCATAACCATAGACTATAACCCTAAGGGAAATACATACACTTGTCGCAACAAAGGAGTTTAGTAATTGGTTTTGATCACAAGTTCATATCCCAAGTATAATATTGACATGTCTTTTTGGATTTTCTTATATAAACTTCTGGCTTTGCGATTATCTTTCATCTATATATCTGTAACATTTTATTGTCACTTTTGTGTATAATCATATATACCCGTTTGAGTCGTCCTATTTGTTATTGTTGTTTTACATATTAGATACATTTTATATACTACTTAGAAAAAAATTACATCTTAATATTATGGGCGGAGTTATTAGGTAAGTGATCTATAGTAAAAGTCAAAAGGTTACAAGTACTCAATAAGATAGTCGAGGTATATACTAGCTCAGCAATATATCATTATAAAAAAAGGAAAAGAAACAGCATTAATGTTTAATATCAGGTTGTCATCTGCCCTTGTTTAACTGAATAGTACTGCAATTCCTTGATAAAGAAAAGAAATGAGCATTTACCGTGAGAACTCTGTATAACAGCATCCCTATATAACAACTATTCACTATAAAAGTCAAGTTTTCCTCATCATTAATTTTTTAAGTAATATTTTACCTCTCTATAACAACTTTTTACCTGTAACAACTCTCGTATTAAAGATTTTCCTAACCATCCAAAGGGTAAAAGTGCACGAGGCAAGCTACTTAAATCTGGGTTTGTTGCTATAGTATATGATGTGTGGATAGAAAGAAATGAAAGAGTATTTCAGAACAAATGCAGGGACGCAGAGGCTCTAGTACACTCACTGAAGACTACTCTATGTATTAGAGTTAGAAACAATAGTCTTATATGAATATGTGAGTTCTTTATAGTAAAAAATTAGAAATTGTGTCTAGAATGGGATGCTGTAGAGTAGACAATGTCAGGGATATTTTGTGCTATTTTTTTAGAGGGGTAGATCTGAAGTAATCTCCTCTGGCTTGTAATTCTCACAGGTAATTAATAAAATTTTCTAATTACCAAAAAAAATAAAAAAAATAACAATCATATTTGTAGCAGAACGATCTTTGTAAAATTGCCCCTCTATAACAGCCATATAGAATCATTAAGATTACTAATAATAATTTTAAATTTATGCACACAATCTTTTCCATTAAATGAAGTTCCTATCTTGCTTAAGATATAAGATTTGAAGATTTACACATGATATCTTTTCCATTGGACAAATTTCAAAAAATATTTAGATAGAAAATTTAACTGTTAAGCTCTTAGATTGTCTTCAAGGGAAAGCTACTAGATAGCTTTTTGCTGAAAATTTGGACACGAATCTTCGCCAATTCAAGCGTTATATCGCTAGTAAAAGAATGAAATGTACAAAACAAGCTACAATTGCAAAATTTCTTCTATCAATCTTGAAAGAATTTATTTTTCTAGGTAGCTTTAAAATGTCTGCCTTAGAGTTTAAATTTTTATACGTTTAGTTATGAATTTATTAAAAATGTATTATCTTTCTTCAATATTTAACTAGTGAAATATGCATATCTTTTGAGATTTTAAATTTGAATACTTTTTTTTATCTTTTATATGTAACACTAAAAAAGGAAAAAATAATTGATTTTTGGATAATTTTTATCTATAACAGCCAAAAAATATTTATTCGTCAAATGTTGTTATAGGTGTATAACAGCCATTCACTACAAAAACAAAAAAATATCGAAATAAATGAGGTTGTTATAGAGAGGGTTGACTGTAGAACTTTATTGGGTTCGCTGAAATCACCATCCAAAATTCTAAATTAGGCAATCTTTCTTTATGCTGCTCGGTCTTTTCGAAAATATTACTTGGTGCATGTTCCAAAATAGTATATTTTTTAAGGATCCGACAGGGGCGCTACTTATTTTGGTGAATTAGTGGTACATAGAATTGTTTCCCCTATCTGTAGTCGGGCTGTATTATTATTGGGCTTAGGAATGGCAATAGGGCGAGTCGGGTACGGGGCAGGGTGGATTTATACCTATGTGAGTGCGGTGCTGGTTGAAGCTTATGCGAGTGGGGTACGGGGGCGGGGCGGGTTTTAATAAAGAAAATTAAATTCAATGCGGGTCTGGGGCAGGTTGCGGTTTCTTTTACCCTTCATTGCCTTTATCCCGTTTTGGGCCTTTAGGCTAACAGTGAAAGTCAATTCCTTTGTTTAATCAAAATCTTCAAATACATATTGAACCATATTCTATAGGAAAATTATATCGTTACTTTTTCTGTTTTTTATTTTTTTGGCCAAAAACAGTTACCTGATTTTGTGTTTAATTTCTAGTGCTGTAATATTTTTTAGTTAGGAGTAATAACATTCTTGAAAGTTGAGCAGCGTATAAGTTACGTTGATCATTTATTACTATCAGTTCATAGTTTATCAAAACAAAACGTAATAATTTATTGAAATCAGTAATCAAATTTCATTAATATTAATATTATTTATAATTACAGCTGCCCGTTTATCTATTCGGGATGTTGTATATTTTTTCTATTCGCATGTGCTAATATTTTGTAGATAATGAAGTTTAACAAATTTTAAAAGTTTTACCTTATAAATTAATCGTTAAGTTAAATTTTATAAGTATCATAAAATTTTCAGTCGTAAACTGTTTTATAAATAGCATAACGTTTGGTGCAACATGTTAAATGAAAAATAGATAACTGGGTCATTAAAATATGTTACTAATCAATAGAAATGAAAAAGGAAAAAAGGAAAAAGAAAATTTAAAGAAAAATTATGCGGGGCGGGACAGGGCGGGTCTATGCCGGACGGGGCGGGTTGAGTCATTGTGGATTTAGGCTGAACCCGCTCCGCAACCGCCCCCTCCATTGCCATTCCTAATTGGGCTTGTTAAAAATTGAGGCCCATTAATATTTTCTATTTTCTATAATTGGGACAACGAGAAGATCTGAAATGCACCGTCGTTCAACAATTTCACAAACTTCAACTTCAAATAATGTCCAAAGTGGCCGTTATGGTTGTTATCCAATTCTTGCTTCATATAGTGTTGCGTCTTTCCTTCCAACAAAGCCCACATGGAGCTATTGCATTACTTTATTTTTCATAGTTAACATTACTCATTGGTCGTGAAAATAGCACGGGCTAATCAGGTTTCGAACTGGTAATTTAAAAATAGTCCGTATTTGTAAAGTTATTGAAAAATAACCATTATTTTGTTGAAACACGGAAAGTTCCAATATAATATGCGAGATTATGGAGCTCCTGCGTATAAACTTCCAGCATATTATGTTGGAACTCCAGCACACGGAAAGTTCCAGCATAATATGTTGGATTATGGAGCTCCTGCATATAAACTTCCCGCATATTATATTGGAACTCCAACACATTATAAAAATTCCAGCACATTATGCTGGAAGCTCGTATGTAAAAAATTCGAACTCCAGCATATTATGCTGGAATATTTCCGGATTTTTAAGGGTGTTTTTATTCAGATTTTATCTTTACATGAAAAAGTGACTCATTTTCAATTACTAATTATAAATCTGGCTATTTTTAAGGTTTTTCCTGCTAGCAATCTAAGAACCCATGACTTAGATATGGGCCTTGATAAAACTGTGAAGGAGAAGTATACTTAAGCCCATAAGGGGTCGTTAGTTAAGGAACAAGTTATCCCGAGATCATAATGATGAGATTATAATACGATAATTAAACAGTGATGAAATTATTTGGTATATATATTTTTATTAGTGAATATTTGATTTGTTGGACTTATAAAATATAATATAACTAAATTGAATAGGGAAGGAGTTTCAATTCGACAAAATTACATCAGAGATCACTTGGGCCTACAACCCATCCGAAAATGGCCCACATTTGAAGCCCTAACCTAGTTTGGCCCAGGTTGTATATGTTTTGACATTTTAGTTTTCTTTTTAAATTTTCTTTTCTCTCTCTTAGTTCTTCTCACGTTTTTTTCACAGAAGTACGAAGGCAACCGTCCTCCATTGTTGTATTTCAAGTGATTTTTTGAGCTTCCACTCTTATTTTCAGGTCATTTTCATTTCATTTTATGATTTTACCACTGTTTTGGTTTTAAATTTTGTTTAATTTTTTATTTTTTGGCTTTTCTGGTTTTGAATATTTTTTTACAATGTTATTGTGTTTTCCTTTCGATTTTGTATTCATTCTATCTTTGTTCTGGGCCTAAACTTGATGTTTCAATTTGCATACTTTATTATTTTGACTTTTAGGGTATAATTTATTTTTTGAGTTTTGTTACAATTTGGAAAAATTGGCTTCTGTTTTGTGTTCATGGCCTTTGTTTTTTGTTTGATTTTTGTATTTTCATTCACTTGTCTTCACTTTTGTTAAAGCTTTGTCTGTTTTATTATAGAAAATACGTTCGAAAATGTCTGCTTCTAAAGTTGTATGAAGGTTGCTGGAAAAGGTGTTAAGCTCGATTTTGCGAAAACATTGAGGGACTTGCCTTCAACCCTTGATTCTGAAGCGAATGGGCATGTCCAGGCCCCCGATGATGATGATTTTGAGTCTCCTGCTCCTACAAAAAAGTCGCAACAAGAGAGCAGTCGAATGACTTGTTCGCAAACGAAGAATACTCCTACTCCAGTTACCAAAGTTAGAATAAAGAGTAAGAAATGCGGGAGACATGAAAAATCCAAAGAAAAGCTAAAATTTGATTTGGTTGATGAAGATGATGTAGGCCCTAGTGTTAAACCCAAAAAGAGAAAGATCGAGGACGTTAAACAGAAAAAGAGCAAGATCGAGGACGACTGTGAGAGTGGTCGTGATTGCATATCCAAAGAATAAAAGATTGCTACTCGCCGCAAATTCAAGGAGAGAAAAACAAAGCTAGAGGTATTCCCTATATTGTTATTAATTTTATACATTCTTATACAATTTCATACAAAGTTATACAACTGTTTATACATCTTTATACAAGTACTGCTATACCGATTTATACATCTTTATATATTTAGTATACTTTTTGTTTCTCATTTCTTTCTTGTTGTTTTTCCATATGCAAGGTTGGAGACTTCTATATGCAATCAACTGATCATTTTCACGACAGGATTGGTTTTCATACCGAGACTGATATTGTCAGCATTTTGAAGCAATGTTTGACTGACACGCAGCTTCAAATGTTCTCTGCTAGCTGTTTTGGTTACTCCTTGGACCTGCCTCAATTTAAAATTCAAAATCAACTTAATCATTGTATACTATTGAGGGAAGTCATCCCGGGACGGAAAAGGGAGTTTTGGGTTAAAATCAAGTTGTTACGGTTTGACATTGGAGAGTTTGTTGTTATCACTGGTTTGAAGTGTGTAGAAGAAGACGCCACTGTCTATGACAAACCAGATGTCAATAGGTTGCTAAAAGAGTATTTTCCAGGAGATGAAAAATGGGCTATAACGAGGGGGCAACTTCTTGATCGCTTAAAAAAAAGGGCTGGAAGTCGGACGAAGATGTGTTCAAGATGGCCTTGATGGTGTTTGTTCATCATTTTATATTCTCAGATGCTAATAATCATGGTATCAATAAAGATGATTTTGATATCATTGAAAGTGGTCAATATAAGACGTATGCTTAGGGAAAAAAGTCATTTGAAGATATTTTAAAGACAATGAGGGACATACAGTGTGACTATTTGACAATGTATAGGCTCGGAGGTTTGCCACTTGCGTTAGAAATATGATTTTATGAGTGTTGCTCTATAGTTAACAAGCATCTAGTTATTCGCGTTGGCACAAATGTGCCACACATTCTTAATTGGAAAGTCACTGAAACTCCAACATATGCGGATTTGACTAGCGGGGTAATCATGTCTAGTATCGACAAGGTAAACATTTTGTACCATAATACTTCTTCATATATGATTTTAGTTTTTCTGTAAGTATGTATAATTCTGAACTATAGGAATATTTTCCCTACTCGTAAGGAGATGTCAACGCTGAACATCGCCACGCTATTTGAAGTTAATGCCGATGATATTGTATCAGCGGAGGTGCGTGCCTTTCATATTGATAATTTTATCTATGCATCTCCACTTTGTCCTCAGAATATGGAGCAACAGTCTAAACGACCTTATCCTCAGAATACAGAACAACAACCTAAACTGAGTTATGATCCTTCGGCGCGCATTGATCAGTCGAATGCTGAAGTTGAGAAGTAGAGGAGTGTCGTTAGAAAGGTACTGCAACTTTAGCTCTTCTGTAGTTTCATAGGTACTTTTTGTATATACATGATTTGTTGGTTATAAACATGGTTGTTGTTTTAATTTTGTTGTTTCTGTTATTTTTTTTTTGTGTAGTTGACTGATACAATTACGACACTCAGCAGTTATGTAGTTTCATCCTTTGAAAAAGTGTTCAGTCTTTTGAATATTACGGAAACCAAGCAAACGAGAGAGGAATTTTAAGGTAATATTTTACTAATATAACCAAATCACTCAACATTTATGCCTTCTCTGAATCATCATTCAACAATTATGCCTTCTCTGAATCATCACTCAACATTTATGCCTTCTCTTTCTATTATTTTTTATTAGATTCGTTAGTGTGTGTCTGATAATAATACATCTGGTCTCGGCGAATATGATGGCTATCAATATGATGTTGTTCCTGACTTTGTCGAGCAAGTGTATCAAGAAAACACGCTAGCTGACCAAACAGATTTAGGTGTCAAAGCAAATAAGGGAGTTACTGATGGTGTTGATCATGGTATTCGTTCTGCATTTTATCTTTTTTGTCTCATTTTTATTTTCTTCATTTTGAAAGTTTTTTATTATCGATTTTCTCTGTCTAAGGGGCAGCAGGTGATGTCAAGGGTGATACATTTTGGGATGACATTGGTGATGAAGATATAGCTGCGCTATAGATATCACAAATTATGTTTCACAGACCACCCCTCATAGACGTATAATAGGATTACATTTCTCCTGGACAGTCGGTTCGACAGAAAATACCAGCAAAATATGCCAAATCTCCGTATTTGCCAGTTTTTTATTTAGGGGCATCAGGATCGGTGCACAAGCTTACTTTTTATATCAATCATCCTTTCAGGATCGAATTTAATGATTTTGATCCCTTGTCGCCTTTGGCCAAAGCGTTTTGCGTGTTTGTTGATAATGGGATAGATACGAGGCGAAGGTAGCTTAACTTTCTTTAAGCTTCCATGCTCTGATTTTATACTTGTCAAGGAAGGTAGTTCTGATTATTTTTTATTTTTTGTGTTTTGAAGTACCAAAAATATTTATACCGATGAAGTAAATAAGCTTGCAGAAGCTGTTACTTTTGGCTCGTGTCCTGTGACCAGAATGATCGGTTCCACTCGCTTGCGTATTGTGGTCGACCTTTGATTGACATGGTAGTTAATAACTTTCTGTCCTAATGCCTTTTTTTGTTCTTGTATCTTTACTGTTTGAGACCTCCATAGTGTACACATAACTTTGTATAATCAAATGCAAGATTTTTGTATAATAACTGTCTAAGATTGTATAACCTTATATAAATATGTATAACTCTGTATATTACTGTATAAATTTGTATATTAAAAAATCTGCATCATATATTGACTTTTTTATAGTACTTTGAATCATTTGGTAGTGATAATTAATTTTGTTTTATTTTTCTTGTCTCAGCACTTGGATGTCATCTTTTAGTATTTGAGGAAGAGGAAACAATATGAGCCGAATGTTACCGTAAGGTTTACTACAACCGACTTTTAATTTGGTAACAAGATCAATTCATTATATAAATTTCAAAGTGAAGCAAGATCCTTTTGTGATTCCTGAAGGGCATGAAATAGAAGAGTACATTAAACGCTTTTATTGTGATGCAAATGTAGCATGGCACACTGTTGACCAAGTATTATTCCCTATTGGGCCACTGAATTTTGTGGTTGTTTACGTTCATAGATAGGTGCATCCACACTATGACTCTAACCGTGGAGCTATTAATGATAGACTTGCTTTGGATGTTGCGTTACCTTATGCAATTTTGATACCTTACTTCTTGAAGAGTTCTGATTTTTATGTCGAGAAAAAGAGAATTGATTGGAATAGTGGTGCATATATCGATAAATCCCATTCTGATGCTTTGCAGATTAATCTGGCTAATAATGTGCCACATCAAATCAAATGGTAGGTTAATCTAAGTTGTTTTACTATTTTACTATTTGTGTACCTATTTACAGTAATGTACAGAGAATCTGATTTTTTTTAATTATAGTGATTGTGGTGCTTTTGTTGCTGGCTTTGCTGAGTATTTCATCCTAGGTAAGGAAATCCAAAAAGATAATTTTGACATTGAAACACTTCGCACCAGGTGGGGATCTCTGTTGTGGGATTATGGAAGAAAAAAATAACAGTGCGATGCAATTAGCAGTGATAAAATCACAAGGAGACTTTTCAGGAAAAGGAAGAGGGGACGACCGAAAAAGTAGTTTTATTTTTTTCATTTTAATGCATGTATCAGGAGTTGTTGCCTAGTTTTCTCTAAGTAATATTATGCTACTTGTGAGATAACCTTAAAGGATATTGTAGATGACTTTGTTTTTGTGTAGTTTGTGGTAGTCATCACACATTGTGGCTATGAATGAATTACATTTTAATGAATATTTCAGTTGTTGTTTTCTTTAACAAAGTATGTATTTTCGTTATTGTTACAGTTTTGTCAATGTTGCAGAGTTTATATATATGTATACAATAATATACGTAGTTATACAATTTTATACAAACTTATACACTCATATATATATATTTGTATACATATAATGACACTGATTGTTTGCAGTTCTGTTTTGCATTTGTACAATCTATCAATATATTTAGCACCATTAAAACAGAAACACATTATTTGTCACGGCCCAAAATTTCTCGCCGACGGAACCGTGATGGTGCCTAACATTTCACTTACTAGGCAAGCCAACGTTAGAGAATCATTTACCAATTCCTTATTTTCGTTCAGTAATTAGCAATAATTAACTACGATAAAATATAACAAGTGCGGAATATCATAAATCTGTATTAACTACTACCACCCGAATTTAGAGTCACAATTCACGAGCATTCTAGAACTTACTACAAGTAATAGTCTGAAAGAAATACAACTGTCTGAAGGAAAGAAAACAGTAGGACATAAAAAGATAGACGGGGACTTCAAGGTCTGTGAATGCGAACAGATCTACCTTGAGTCTCCGGACAGCGGATCAATAGCAAATCTCGATCAACCTGAGCTGGTATCAAAATCTGCACAGAAAGTTCAGAGTGCAGTATCAGTACAACCGACCCCATGTACTGGTAAGTGTCGAGCCTAACCTCGACGAAGTAGTGACGAGGCTAAGGCAAGGTACCTACAAATTAACATGTACCGTTTAACAATGTATATACAAATAACAGAAATGAAAAACTAAATAGGAAATGTCGGGAGGGGAACATACTGAGGGGAATACAAGATAAAGAACTACAACAGAATGATCACCGGAGCAGTCAATATACCATGAATCAACATGAAAAGTAAATACAATAAGAAAAAATGCACGACATCACCCTTCGTGCTTTTACTCTCAATCTCACCATAAAAATCAATAGAAACGGCACGACATCACCCTTTATGCATTAACTCTCATATCATGGTACGGCATTACCATTCTTGTATTAATACTCACAATATGGCACGACATCACCCTTCGTGCATTAACACTCACAATATGGTACGTCATCACCCTTCGTACATTAACACTCACAATATGGCACGACATCACCCTTCTGCACTAACACTCACAATATGGCACATCATCACCCTTCGTGCATTAACACTCTCCCTTACTATAATGCAATGCATAACTATCAACAAGGAGATAGAATAACAAGTACAAACCTTACCTCAATATTTGGTTTCATAACATCAGTCTCAACTTTGAAATAAAAACTCAATTATCACCAAAAACTCCGTAAACATGATAAGAACGATAAATTGAACAACACTAGTATAACACATCGCAATTAGGCATAGGATTGAGACAATATAAAAAAACTGAGAAAACATGGAAAACAGGAAAATTGGCGGCGTATAAGTACTCGTCACCTCACATATACGCCGCTCACATGAATTTCACTTAGCAAGTAACCTAAGGTTCCTAATTCCCTCAAGTTAGGATTAGACACAACACTTACCTTGCTCCGAAGGCCACTTAATTCTCAATCACAGCTTTTCCTTTGGAATTCACCTCCAAACCACTCGTATCTATTCAAAAATGACTCAATAATATCAAATTTTGCTAAAGGAATCAATTACATTGCATAAATTTAGATTTCTTAAATTTTCCTCCAAAAAGTCAAAAATCGACCCCGGGCCCGCTTGGTCAAAACCCGAGGTCGAACCAAATTCCATTTACCCATTCACACCCGATCCCGAATATATAATTGGTTTTGGAATTCGACCTCAAATTGAGGTCTAAATCCCCAAATTTTCGAAATCCCTACTTTCTACCCAAAACCCTTAATTCTACCATGAAAACCTTAGATTTTAGTTTGAAATCTTGTAAAATATAGTGAAAGATTGAAAGAAACCAGTTTAGAATCACTTACCTATGATTTGGGGATGAGACGGTCTTTGGAAAATCGCCTCTTGTGTTTTAGGTCTTGAAAATTTGGGAAATGAATGAAAATTCCCGTCCAAAAGTCATTTTGTTCAGCTGCAGACGTCATATTTGCGACCTGAGCTTCGCAAATGCGAAGGAGTCATCGCAAATGCGAAGCCTTTCACACTTCTGCTGCCTTCGCAAATACGAAGATAAGTTCGCAAATGCGAACCTTGAATCTTCGCAAATGCGACTAAATGATCGCATTTGCGATCACTGCCCTTCCCCGACTCCCTTCGCAAATGCAAAAATTATTGGCCCACCTTCTCTTCGCATTTGCAATGAGAAGCTCGCAAATGTGAACCTCTCAGACGTCGCAATTGCGATGCCTGACCTCGCAAATGCGAGATTAGAGGCCTGCAATATTAGATGCACCAGCAGTGTTTTCCAAGCCAAATCTCACTCCGTAGCCTATCTGAAACTCACCCGAGTCCTCGGGACTCTAAACCAAACATGCACGCAAGTCTAAAAATATCATACGAACTTACTCGCGTGATCAAATCACCAAAATAATACCTAGAACTATGAATTTAGTACCAAATCAAATGAAATTCTCAAGAACACTTTAAAATTTCTATTTTCTCAACTGGACATCCGAATCACGTCAAATCAACTTCGTTTCTCACCAAATTTCACAGACAAGTCTTAAATATCATAATGAACCTGTACCGGACTCCAGAACTAAAATATGGATCCGATACTAACAATGCCAAATATCAATCAATTCTTAAAAACAAATAATTCAGACTTTTAATTTTTACCAAAAATTCATAACTGAAGCTAGGGACCTCCGAATTCAATCTCGGGCATACGCCCAGGTCCCATAATTCGATACAGACCTACCGGGACCGTCAAAATATGAATCTGGGCCCGTTTATAAAAAATGTTGACCGAAGTCAACTAAAATTAACTTTTAAGGTAAAAATTCTTATTTTCATTAATTTTCAACATAAAAGCTTTTCGGAAACCTGTCCGGACTGTGCACACAAATTGAGGAGGGTAAAAAATGAGATTTATAAGGCTTAAGAGCGCAGATTCGAGTTCTAAAACATAAAATGACCCTTTTGGGTCATCACAATCTACACCTCTAAAACAACCGTTCGTTCTCGAACGGACATAGAAAAGTACCTAGGCTGGTGAAAAGGTGGGGATATCTACTCCGCATATCGGATTCGGACTCCCAAGTAGCTGCCTCAATAGGCTGACCTCTCCACTACACTCGAACTGAAGGGTAACTCTTTGATCTCAATTGGTGAACCTGCGAGGCTAGAATAGCCACCGGCTCCTCCTCATAAGTCAAATTCTCGTCCAATTGGACAGAGCTGAAATCTAACACGTGAGACGGGTCACCATGATATTTCCGGAGCATAGACACATGGAACACCGGATGAACCGCTGATAAACTAGGTGATAATACAAGCATGTAGGCTACTTTACC
>AWOL01S0044743.1:5135-38269 GCA_000715115.1 Nicotiana otophora | reverse complement strand
TGATATAATAACATCTATGTACAAGAGTAATGGTAGAAACACATAAGGAATCGGGTTCCAAAAGGCTAAAACCTCCTATAATCCCCATAGTAAGTATGTAAATGTGGCTAATAATTAGTTGNATAATTGGTTGTGTACTCATTGTGGTCAAACGGGTCATTACAAGGACTCTTGTAAAACTAAAATTCAGTCTTTGCAGAAAAATAATTTTTTTGTTGAAAAGAGGCCTACTATTGAGGAACACGGTTCCGGGAAAAGAAAATATGTGTTGCATGCATGAGAAAAAAGAAGTTTGATCCGCCCGTTCTATCATTATAAGGGACCCGAGCTGGCTTTGGTTCCTAAGTCTAATCAGTAATTTCATGTGCAGGCTGGAGTGAGAGGTAGCAGTCAAACAAATGGTACATGGATAACGACTGTTGTAAGCATATGAATAGAAGAATGGATGATTTCCTCTCACTCTGGGCCTTCCAAGGTGGGGTGTGTCCTTTGAAAATGGCAAGAATGGCTATATTCTTGGTGTTGGCAAAATTGGCAAAACATTCTCCCATACAATTGAAAATGTGTACTATGTGAATGACTTGAAATATAGCTTGTTGAGTGTGTCTCAAATATGTGATAAGGGAAAATGAAGTGAAGTTCTTGTCCAAATCTTGCACTGTCACCAAACTCAAAATTGGTGACGTGGTGTTGATAGCCAAAAGGTTTAAGAACATCTATGTTGCAGACCTTGATTCACTAAATGGTAGTGATCTAACATGCCTAAGTGTCACTGATGATGATACTGAGTTATGGAACAGACGACTAGGACATGCGAGTTTTTATTTATTGAACAATTTGGTTATGGAGGACCTGGTTCATGGGCTAAAGCAGTCAACACTGCCTGCTACTTGATTAACAAGTGCATGATTAGGTCCCTTCTCGAGAAGTCTCTCTATGAACTACTCAATGGGAGAAAACCCAAGCTGACTTGCTTGAGAGCCTTTGGATGAAAATGTTTTGTTCACGACAATAATGGCAAAGGGTCACATAACAAAGAAGATGGAGATGGAGAATTTACAAATGCTCCTGGTGAAGCTATAGATATTGCAAATGGAAAGACTGATTTGATGAGTCATGTCAAGCAGAACGATGAAGGAGATGCAGCAGAATCTCCAAAAGGCATAGAGGAACCTGGTCCCTCTATCACCTCGATTGAAGTTGAACATAGGGTTGTTAATGTTGCATCAGGTACTCCTAATGTGGAACAAAGAAGAAGTCATAATTCTGTTGATATCAATGATGTTTCAAATATGGAGGAACCTGATCCTTCAAATTTTGAAGTTCAAGTATCTAACTGGAAGCAAAAGAGTTCACATCTTCTTCAAAGTGTGATAACACAAATGCTCTAAACATGGCAAAGAACCTGGTGCAACACAATAGGACAAAACACATTGATGTGTGACATCACTTCTTGAGGGATAATGTTCAAAAGGGGCTTATTCGTATGAAGGTTTACAACACGGAGGATCAAGTAGTAGATATCTTCACCAAAGCACTGACTAGAGAGCACTTTGAAAGAAATCATCTGGAGTTGGGGTTGATCAAGCTCAACTAAGGACCTGGTCCCTCGATGATTGGCTATGTAAAGAAGGAAAGGTACAATGCTAAAAAGTATTTTTCTGGCGGCATCTAACTCAATTTTATACCGTTACAGGTATATACGCATGGTAATTTCAGGAGAAAACAAGTATGAGTGACATTGCACCTCTAGGAGTTGTTGCTCAAATTTTAAAAACCGTCAAGGAACCTGGTTCCTGTGACTCAGGTTAATAGTCTCTTCAATACTTATATGCTTTATTAAACTGCTAAAGTATCATGTTATTAATTTATTCTTGCATCTCTCCTAATTTTTGAAGTTCAAAATGTTAAACCTTTTCTGAACTGACCCGTTGCCCCAAAAAAATCATTTCATTCTCTTACACCCAAGTAAAACCGATTATTTTCTTCAAAACCAAAACCAACTTTGTCTCAAAAAGAATCCTTCTCTCCACATATACCATAAGTGAACCCAATTTTGTCATCTTCCAAAATCCTAACTCCATCTGAATCAAACCCCCAAGAAGTCTTTGGTAGATTTTGATGGGACTTTAACTGAAAGGGAATAGGGTAGATCTAATATTCTAGAAAGTAAGGCTGAAATTATTGATGGGTTTGTAGGAGCATTGAAGGATGGAGAAATTGGTGAATGTGCTGAAAAAGGGTGAACAGGTTGAGAAAGAGAAGAGGGCGACCTGAACGCTCAGGAAAAGAAACAGTAGTGTGAGTGAGGAACCTAGTTCCTTAAAGAAGCAAAAGGTTGAGTTATCGGAGTTAGAGAGGAAGGAGAATTTGAAGTCTCAAAAAGTATTATTAGGCAGAGTGTTTGACTCTGATATTGCTGAAACATGAAGGAAGTTCTTGACATTGTTAAGTTCCAAAAATAGAATCGCCTCTTTGTTCTTTCTTAACACTGAGTTTGTTCTTGATGAGGATAAGCTTAGGGAGATTCTTGGTGATCTGATTGATGGTTCAACCTGCTCAGATAGGTATAGAACCAGGTCACAGTTGATCCTTGGCAGAATAGAATGCTAAGTTGAAGGGTGAGAATGAAAGATTGAGGAAACAAGTAGAGGACCTGAGAGAGCAGATGATCATCATTTATTACAGGATTGTAAATGAATGAATGGACAATCTCATCAAGGCCTTAGCCCCTTACTTTTCTTCCTGCCCAGTGATCAGGCATTTCACTCCTTACAAATTCCCTCGAATTCCTATCTTCTTTTGATCCCTATGTTTGTTGACATTGGTACTTTAGTTGTTTAAATTGTCATATTCTGTATTGATTGAAACTGTTGTGCTTTTATTATAATTACTCTTCTATGGGCAACCACTCTATTTTGTGCAAAGATATTCACTTGTTGTTCCTGTTACTGTTTATGATGGGTTGCCCAAGTGGTATGAGTTAATGTTGCTGAACTTCTCTTTGGTTGTGCCTCTTCTGTTATTCTTTTCAATGATGCCAAAAGGGGGAGGTTACATAGGTGTCAACAGGGGGGAGGAACATAATGAAATTGATATGCTGTGTTGTACATTAAAGATAGGTCTGCTTCGCATGGGGACGTTGCTGTTAACATATTGCTTATAGGTCTAACCTGTAAGGGAAACTTGTAAGGAATCTGGTTCTCAGAGGGAATATCAATTTTGGGTTTGTCATCATCAAAAGGGGGAAATTGATAGGTTATGCTATTTCATGTTTTGATGATTTGCCAAACGTTCTCGAGGAACCAGATATGGACCTGATGTGATCAGTTCCCTTGGTCATCGTACAGTCAACTCTACAGTTGCAAAAGCTACTACACTGTACCGACTGGCAACAAATATGTTACTTGAAAATTAAAAGGGAGGAAACATGCTCTCAGGGGGGAATATGGCAGATTCATAGGGGAACAATGTGGAGATCTGGTTCTGAGTGGGAATATTAATTCTAAGTTTGTCATCATCTAAAAGGGGGAAATTGATAAGTTATGCGTCTTTTGTTTTGATGATTTGACAACTTTATGGGAGAACCAGATAAGGAACCTGATACAATTAGTTTCTTTGCATTCAGAGTAACTAGTCAAATGCCTGGTTCAATTCTCAATGAAATCGGATAAGGGAATAATAGAGGGAACAGATAGGGATCAGTTCCTTTTGTCGTCGTGCAGTCAACTCTACAACTGTAAAAGCAGTCGCACTGTTCCGTCTGGCAGCAATAGAGTAGCACAGTTGTATCTTGCTCAGGCCAAACTAAAGGACACTTTATTGCATCATCTTTGATGACCTCACACACACATATTATCAACATGAAGCAAGAGATTTCATTTTCCCAACACTTGATGTCACGACTCAAATTCCATTAGAGGTCGTGATGGCGCCTAACACTGTTGTCAGGCCACCCAACAATAATTGATTAACTTAATTACTCAGTTCAGTATTTTTGAAATCATAATTTCCATTAATTAAATAGTAAGAGACATAATTTACAAATTAAATGATAGTATTTCCACAACTACAATACTGAACAGCCCATAATCACCCCCCAAAACCCGTTGTCACAAGTACATGAGCATCGACTAGCAAATATATTAAAAATACAACATCTGTCTGGAAATATAATTAGACAGGAGATGGTAGATAATTTTGATGGAGACTCTGTGAGTACTGCGGACTCGTAATGTAGAATGCAGCTCACCTAAGTCCCCGCAATACCGCGCCTCTGCGCCCAGAAGGCCACTAGACATATATGCACCTGCACAAAAATGTGCAGCAAGTGTAGTATGAGTACGAAAATCAATGTGTACCCAGTAAGTATCCAGCCTAACCTCGAAGAAGCAGTGACGATGGGTTGACTCCGATACTTACTATGAGCTAACAATAAATACTGATATTATACTTAAGCATGGATTGTATAGAACAGTTGTAAACTCAATAACATAAAATAAGTAAAGAATTCTTTTGTTAATAGGAACTTTCCAAATTTATTTTCGTCATTTAACATTTGGTGTCTTAGGCCAAAATGTGAGTTCGAGTGGGTTGCTCTTGTTAACATTTTGACAAGAGTGGGTTGCTCTAGTGGTGAGCACCCTCCACTTTCAACCAAGAGGTTGTGAGTTCGAGTCACCCCAAGAGCAAGGTGGAGAGTTCTTGGAGGGAGGGAGTCAAGGGTCTATCGGAAACAGCCTCTCTACCCAGGGTAGGGGTAAAGTCTGCATACACACTACCCTCCCAGACCCCACTAGTGGGATTATACTAGGTTGTTGTTGTTGTTGTTGTTGTTGTTATTGTTGTTGTTGTTGTCGTCTTAGGCCAATGAAAGCAATATCTATTATTATGAATTCTAAAGATATATCATGCGCAAATCATGCCGAGGACGTACGGCCCGATCCAACATATATATATAAATTGTGCACTACCGAGGATCGAATAGTACGAACCATAGATGCATCTATCTGTTACCGAGGCGTTCGACTCGCTCCACAAAAGAGAAAATACATTTAAAACAACCAATTCAAGATTTATTAAGGGGCAATTTTTCAAGGAAATACCAATTCTCATTAACAATCTAACAAAAAAAAAGTTTAACCTTTTACAATTCCTTTATCAAGTTTCAATATGTTTTAGGCAGTTAAATTAACAAGTAGGGTGCAAACATCGCAAGTATAACATGATTGAGTCCTAGAATACCCGGACATAAACATAATAGTAGCTACGCACGGACTCTCGCCACCTAGTGCGTACGTAGCCCCCACAAATAGAAGCACATAGTAATTTAATTCACTTATTGGGTTAATTCCCTCTTACAAGGTTAGAAAGGAGACTTACCTCGCTCCGAAGTTTCATAACCGGCTCCAAAGCCTTTCCAACAACTCAAACCGATGCACATCGCTCCAAAACTAGTCAATAAATGTTCAAATCCATAAATGTATACTCTAATACTCATTATAATTCAATTTTTAATAATTCCCGACTCCGCTCGAAAAGTCGATAAAATACCCTAGGACCCACGTGCCCGGATTCCGAAACTTTTCGAAGAAAAACATTACCCATAACCCCACGAACTCAAATATATATTTATTCTCAATTCCATGCCCAAATGCATGGTCAAAATCCAAAAATATTCATTTCTAGGTTTTCTACCAAAATCCCAAATTTCTACAACTTTTCCTACCTAAATCCCTGTATAAACCTTGTATGTAACTCACAACTAGTAGAAATCACTTACCTCATGCTTGATGATGAAATCCCCTCTTCAAAAGCTCCAAAACCGCCCAGGCCGTGTGAAAAATGGGTGAAATGAACCCAAACCCCGCTTTAAAAACATTCTGCCCAGCCCAGGTCCACCCTTTTTCGCGTTCGAGCACGACCATCGCGAACGCGAAGGCCAAAATGCACTGCCTCCAACCTACTCATCACGTTCGCGTCCCCTTGGCCACGTTCGCGAAGGCCAAACTGCTCCAGCCCCCCTGCTCCCTCTCTCTTCTTCGCCTTCGCGTAGCCTTGGCCGCGTTCGCGAAGGCCTTCCCAGCTACTGCCTCGCGTTCGGAAAGGCAAATCCCAGCATCCTCAAAGTTCCCCTTCGCGAATGCGGGACACCCTTTGCGTTCGCGAAGAAGAAACCCAGATACCAGCAATAGCAGTTCCAAAACAGCTCAAATTGATCCGAAACCACCCCAAAACACACCCGAGGTCCCCGAGACCCCGTCCAATCACACCAACCAGTCCCATAACATAACACAGACCTGCTCGAGGCCTCCAATCACATCAAACATCACCGAAATCATGAATCGCACCCCAATTCAAGCCTAATGAACTTTAGAACTTCAAACTTCTACATTTGATGCCGAAACCTATAAAATCACGTCCGATTGACCTCAAATTTCGCACACAAGTCACATTTTCCATTACGGACCTACTCCATCTTCCAGAATCGGAATCCGACCCCGATATCAAAAAGTCCACTCCCGGTTAAACTTCTCAAAAACCTTCAAATTTCTAAATTTCGCCAAATGACCCCAAAATGACCTACGGACCTCCAAATCCACATTCGGACATGCTCTCAATACCAGAATCACCTTACCCAGACTCGAATCCCAAACTGACATCGATAAGATTGAAATGCACTTCAACCCAAATTTATGAAATTCTTCCAAAAATGCCAGCTTTCCACAATAGGCACCGAAACGCTCCCGAATCATCCAAAACTTGATCCGAACATATGCCCAAGTCCAAAATCATCATACGAACCTGTTGGTACCTTTAAATCTCGATTCCAAGGTCGTTTACTCAAAAATCACACCTTAGTCAATTTCTCCAACTTAAAGCTTTCGAAATTAGAATTTGCTTTCCAAATTAACTCCGAACTTTCCCGAAACTCAATTCCGACCATACGTACAAGTCATAATACCTGAAGTGAAGCTACTCAGGGCCTCAAATTGCTGAACGACGCACTAGAGCTCAAAATGACCGGTCCAGTCTTTACATTCTCTCCCACTTAAACATATGTCCGTCCTCGAACGTGCTAAGAATTGCTCTAGAGTTGTCCGAAATCACTATCTAACACCTCGTGCACCTACCCGTGCTACCACAACCCAGTTGAGCACATTGGCTCGAGCAAATCTGAAGATTCTCCCTTTTTATTTAGTTAAGTTAGTCTTAGAGTCAAATTCCAACATCTAAAATTCTCTACCAGGTCTATTCCCAACATACGAATATCGTATCAATCGTTACACACTGCACCAAACATGATTGTATACCCTTTACTGAATTCACATCATGCACCGCATAATTCACATGACCATAATAGCATCCTCTGACAACAATAGCAAAAATCCCACGATTCTGATTCCCACAACACACCTCATGACGCATATAAATCATGTTCCAACCCTTGCAATATTGACACAATGGAAGAGATGTGTAGAAATTCTTAACCAACTGCCGAGTCGACAAATCATTGAGTCCCTCCTCCTGACACGGACCATTACCCCATTATGAACCAAATAACGATATTTTCTTTTTAATATGCCTCATATAATCATATCGCACTGATCCCAGATCCAAAACTCTCGTCTCACCCAATATAAGTTGTTCAGGCAATAAGCCATCTCAGACACTGCCAAAAGTCTCATATGATTCCACAATGCGCCAACAAGTTACAAACTCGCATGCGATACATAAGGATAAATGAACTCCGTAAAGAACTTCTCAACCCACGTGACTAATTAAACAACCGAAAAGATGTTATGAACCTTCCTCAAAAAATGAGAAGCAAAACACACAAGAATAGGTATAGGGAATTGTACTTAACATCACACTGTTGCGGCGTGCAACCCGATCCACACATGATACCATTACGGCGTGCAACCCGATCCAACCATGATACCCGTGGCGGTGTGCCACCCAATCCAAACAACGTACCCATGGCAGCGTGCCGCCCGATCCACACATAATAGTCTTAAGAAAACACGCCTCGAGTCGTAACGCTCATACTCACGAAATGCCCAAATATCAACCATAAGCACGCAAAGTAAATAATACAAATCCTGGGGAGACGGGTAGCGTCATACGCTATAAAACTCAAGAACAACTAAGGTGCGATATATGATCTGCATCTCGAGAGCCATCCTGCTCGCATAACACCACCGCTACGCGGGACCTCAACACATTGTACAAATAATCAAGCCTTCTCACAACCCAAACAGAACTATAGAGTATTACATGAAGTAGCTAACAACGAAAATAAAATTCAACGCCCGAATACTCCTCCATAAGGAATGCTATGCTGAATGAACACACCCAGGTTGGTGTAGAGTACACATCCACATTTGGACCCATCAACGGACCCCAAACCGATTTTGATCATACCATGCTTGGGCAAATACCCTCTCAAGGATCCACAATGACCTTTTCCCATGACACACAAGAATAACCATCGAATCCGGAAAAAACTTCCTCAATTCACAATCAACCGAATAGAGCGCCTTTCAGGCCTAAACTCTCACATTAGCGATAGTACCAAAATCTCCATACCTGGTTTCAATCTTTAATCAATCAAGTGACTACATGTTACACTTATACAATATTCACGTGGGATACGCTCCCACGACCTTCCGCACTAGGTAACAAATCGGTACATCCATACCACCGGCCACACTAATGCTGTAAAGCAAATCAAGAAGCCGCAAATCAGTACACAAAGCCTCTTACATAGGACACCGATCTCAGGTGACGCTAAAGATAATACCAGCTGATTCTAACCATCTGAATTCTTTCCTGCTCGTCCGAGCTCATGATATTCTTGTCAACACCAAAATGCAACACTGATCCTTAGCTTCCGATTTCCATGCCGCTCACTGTGTCTAACATGACACTACGTGAGAGTACAAGAATTCCATAATAACCCCTGATCCACTAATAGAATAAACACTCCATCATATAGCAACCTTTCACTTAACTCATTTCAGGAGAAGCATTGCAACACGTGACCGAATTCTCATAACCGCAGAAAATACAATCCCAAGTAGTGGTATAAACTACCATGACCCTTCCGGGATCCATCTACACATAACAGGCCATAATAACTCGAATGCCTCCAAGTAAAATCAATTACGGTGACCGTTAAGCCTCGCACGTACCGCCATAACCACCTATAAAACTTAACACGTTGAAGGAACTGATCTTGCCACATCATGCCGATTCACCGATTCGACTTCTTCTAATTTACTCCGGACTTGCCTTAGGAATAATAATAGCTCCATTTAAAACATAACGAACCCAAATCCGCACTCATCCTAAGTGACCTTATTTCACGAGACCATGCCATCTCAAAACCCATTAACTAACTCATACCCTCCTTGTGCTCACATTCGCATCTTCAACTGGTACACCCGTTCTGATAAGTCCTCTATGAATCTGAATTTATTTTCTCCCATTCCTCCAATGCTACACCGCAGACCGATGATAACATAGAACACTCCAAGCCCCTTTCATAATCCACTACAAAAGCTCAATACTTAACCATACCACAGACTCGAAATCCTTAGGCACCGCACTTTAATTTTGAACCTACTAGGATCATTGTTGAGAGTCACCCACTCTGATTTGTTCCCGAATATAATCAAACTCCAAGACCCTGTTGGCACATGAACACCCTCTCAAAGAAGCAACAGGCTGAATTCCTTTCCTTGTACATCATATCCACATGAAGCATAGACTCTAAGTCTTCCCAAAACTTGAACATGAACCTATAAGGCCAAATATAACACACATTCCTCAAATGCTTTGCTCAAATTACCACTGATGTTTTATTTCCTTAGTCGTAATAACCCACAAATATATCGATAACCAGAAACCTCTAAAGTAGACAACCATGCAATCCGATCGTAGGCGGTGGGGCTCTCCCACTTAGCTTGAAGCTACCATTACATGACCCTGGAACCTACTAAGATTCCTTCTTCCTCACTGACATGACCTTGCGCAATCGACCAGCCAAATTCCTCAAAATCTTCCTGTTAACCATTTCATGAACACTTTGAATCCCTAACCACATTCACATGTTCGACCTCTTATCGGGTATCCAGTAGAATTCTTCGCAGAAGTTTCTTCAACACCACGTAACCGTTAACCTGCTCACCGGAAATAACCCACATGTGAAAGTTCCATGCCGACATCTTCCAACAATGCTGCACCGAGTGCAATTACCACAAAACTAATAAACCATCCTAAGCCTGTGCTCGTTCACCAGCTGTACAAGTCCGTTCACTCCTCATGGACATCAACTAAAGGTGCGACAATACATTCCAATCCAAAGTCATGTTGTATCCTTCTTCATATCAAGCAACTCCTTTCAGTCGTATCCAACTTTCTCTATATAGCAGCCAATATTCCAAATTAAGTTCGTAGACTTAGTCATTATCCACCATGAGTTCCAAATCACTCTAAACTTTCCTCAAGGCGTGCAGCTATCCTACCACAGGACCCATATGCTACTCCGTCACTCTCCCACTTTGGTCAAACCCTCTCCTTTAGGCAACTTCCCGACTTTTGCTTTTCACACTTGGCCTTTAAGAAATTTAACCACCACAAGACACCTCCCACATGTCCTTTCTCATCCTCCACTGTCCAGTTGTTTCCTTAAATCATAATCTGTCTCTGTAGCACTTGAACCAATAGATCTCTACCAACTTTAAAGCTTCTCCGAAGATCATCCTTCTCAAATCATCAAAACTAGGAACACCGACTTGATCCTGAATCACTGCACAACGTGATCTCTGACAGTCATTTCCCCGGCATTGTTTCATAATACCCTGTCCCAAAGGCGAACTGAAGAAGACCATAACACCGGCGAACTTAGCACATTCAATCAAGGACGACGACACCACATCACAGATGAAAATTCCACCACGCTCGAAAATACCAAGTCTCGTTACTCCATCAACCCAAATGTGAACACTCATAGTCCGATTGCCTTTCCTCCGCTGGAAATAAAACACTCAACCTCTGAATCATGCACTGAGAAAAACCTCCTTTCAAGTCATTCACTGCCCCGACACAAAGATAAGCATCCTACTATTATATCAATATTGTGCGATAACAACTCATGACCATCATAGCAAATCTATTCATAGCCTCAAGACTATCGGAAATACAGCTACTGAGCTAAAATGACAAAACATCCTTCCGCAAGGTGATAACATTAATCCAATCGAATATGCAGGGAGAAACATCTTGCACCACCTCTGCAGTACCATTACAATTTCTTGATTCCCAATTGATAACAAGTGCTTCACGTCGCATAAGATTAAATAGGAAAGAAATGAAGGCATAAGCCTCAAAGGAATCAAATCGCACGATGAGGAATCAAGAAGGGAAGTGCTCTTACCAGCCCTGTAGCCTCTCGAAAATAAGTACAGACGTCTCCGTACTGATCCACAAGTCTCTACTAGACTCTCTCATGACTCGTGAGACCTAAGTGAACATAGTGCTCTGATACCAAGTTGTCACGACTCAAATTCCATTAGAGGTCGTGATGGCGCCTAACACCGCTGTCAGGCCAGCCAACAATAATTGATTAACTTAATTACTCATTTTAGTATTTTTGAAATCATAATTTCCTTTAATTAAATAGTAAGAGACAGACTTTACAAATTAAATGATAGTATTTCCACAACTACAATACTGAACAGCCCGTAATCACCCCCAAAACCCGGTGTCACAAGTACATAAGCATCGACTACAAAATATATTAAAAATACAACATCTATCTGGAAATACAATTAGACAGGGGAGGGTAGATAACTCTGATAGAGACTCTGTGCGTGTTGCAGACTCGTAACGTGGATTGCAGCTCACCTAAGCCCCCGCAATAACCGCGCCACTGTGCCCACAAGGCCACTAGACATATATGCACCTGCACAAAAATGTGCAGCAAGTGTAGTATGAGTACGTAAATCAACGTGTACTCAGTAAGTATCCAGCCTAAACTCGAAGAAGTAATGACGAGGGGTCAACTCCGACACTTACTATGGGCTAACAATAAATACTGATATTATACTTAAGCATGGATTGTATAGAATGGTTGTAAACTCAATAACATGAAGTAAGTAAACAATTCTTTTATTAACAGGAACCTTCCAAATTTATTTTTGTCATTTAACATTTTGTGTCTCAGGCCAATGAAAGCAATATTGATTATTATCAATTCCAAAGATATATCATGCGCAAATCATGCCGAGGATGTACGGCCCAATCCAACATATAAATATAAATTGTGCATTGCCGAGGGTCGAACGGCACGAACCATAGATGCATATATCTGCTACCGAGGCGTTTGGCCCGCTCCACAAAAGAGAAAATACATTTAAAACAACCAATTCAAGATTTATTAAGGGGGCAATTATTCAAGGAAATCCCAATTCTCATTAACGATCAAAAAAGAAAAGTTTAACCTTTTACAATTCCTTTATCAAGTTTCAATATGTTTTAGGCAGTTAAATTAACAAGTAGGGTGCAAACATCACAAGTATAATATAATTTGGGTCCTAGACTACCCGGACATAAGCATAATAGTAGATATGTACGGACTCTCGTCACCTCGTGCGTACGTAGCCCCCACAAATAGAAGCACATAATAATTTGATTTACATATGGGGTTAATTCCCTCTTACAAGGTTAGAAAGAAGACTTACCTCGCTCCGAAGTTCCATAACTGGCTCCAAAGCCTTTCCAACAACTCAAATTGAGGCCCATCGCTCCAAAACTAATCAATAAATGTGCAAATCCATAAATGTATACTCTAATACTCATTATAATTCAACTTACAACAATTCCCAACTCCGCTCGAAAAGTCGATAAAATCACCCTCGGGCCCACGTGCCCGGAATCCGAAAGTTTTCGAAGATAACCATTACCCATAACCCCACAAACTCAAATATATAATTTATTCTCAATTCTATGCCCAAATTCGTGGTCAAAATCCAAAAATATCTATTTCTAGGTTTTCTACCAAAATCCAAAATTTCTACAAGTTTTCATGCCTAAATCCATGTATAAACCTTGTATGTAACTCACAACTAGTAGAAATCAATTACCTCATGCTTGATGATGAAATCCCCTCTTCAAAAGCTCTAAAGACCGCCAAGGCCGTGTGAAAAATGGGTGAAATAAACCCAAACCCCGCTTTAAAAACATTATGCCCAACCCAGTCCACCCTTATTCACGTTCGCGGCACGACCATAGCGAACGCGAAGGCCAGAATGCACTGCCTCCAACCTACTCATCGTGTTCGCATCACCTTGGCCGCGTTCGCGAAGGCCAAACTGCTCCAGGCCCCCGCTCCCTCTCTTTTCTTCACGTTCACGTAGCCTTGGCCGCGTTCGCGAATCCCGTCCCAGCTACTTCCTCGTGTTCGCGAAGGCAAATCCCGGCAGTCTCAAAGTTCCTCTTCGCGAACGCGGGACACCCTTCGCGCTCGCAAAGAAGAAAACCAGATACCAACAACGGCAGTTCCAAAACATCTCAAAGTGATCCGAATCCACCCCGAAACACACCCGAGGTCCCCGGGACCCCGTCCAATCACACTAACCAGTCCCATAATATAACACGGACCTGCGCGAGGCCTCAAATCACATCAAACATAACCAAAATCATGAATTGCACCTCAATTCAAGCTTAATGAACTTTAGAACTTCAAACTTTTATATTCAATGCCAAAACCTATCAAATCATGTCCGATTGGCCTTAAATCTCGTATACAAGTCACATTCGACATTACGGACCTACTCCAACTTTCAAAATCAGAATCCGACCCCGATATCAAAAAATTCACTCCCGGTCAAACTTCTCAAAAACCTTCAAATTTCAAACTTTCGCCAAATGACCCCAAAATGACCTACGGACCTCCAAATCCACATCCGGATGCGCTCCCAATACCAGAATCACCTTACGGATCTATTCCCAGACTCGGAATCCCAAACTGATATCGATAACATTGAAATGCACTTTAACCCAAATTTATAAAATTCTTCCAAAAATGTCAGCTTTCCATAATAGGCGCTGAAACACTCCCGGGTCATCCAAAAACCTGATCTGAACATACGCCCAAGTCCAAAATCAGCATATGATCATGTTGGAACCTTCAAATCTCGATTCTGAGGTCGTTTACTCAAACATCACACCTTAGTCAATTCTTCCAACTTAAAGCTTCCGAAATTAGAATTTTCTTTCCAAATTAACTCTGAACTTTCCCGAAACTCAATTCCTACCACACGTACAAGTCACAATATCTGAAGTGAAGCTACTAAGGGCCTCAAACTGCTGAACGACGTGCTAGAGCTCAAAATGATCGGTCGGGTCGTTACACTTGAAAATCCAAAAATCATATTCTCTCAAATTCTAGCCACCACCTCTCTCAAGAACAAAATTGCTGCAACCTCAAGGACTTGACCCAAAGATTGAAGAAATCTTAAGCAGTATTTTAAAAGGCGTGGGCGTAAGGCGAGGCATTTTACATATACCTCAGCGAGGCGTAAGCCTTGAGGCACGGGCGTAAGCCCCATGGATATTTAATTTTTAATATTTTATAAAATAATATAGTTACAGTAAATATTTATAAAGAGGTAAAATTGCATAAAAATTGAAAAAAACTATAAATATGTGATATATATATATATATATATATATTTGTGTGTGTGTGTGTGCGCGCGCGCGCGCGCTCCATCCCCATAAAAAACTAATCAAAATAATATATTATACGCTATTTACAAGCACGAGTAATTTGAGTCGAAAATAATAAAGTTTTCTACATGGAAGAGCAAAAAGGATGATTAACCTGAAATTTGCTATGAAGGAGAATGGAGTTCTCTTTGTAATTATAAAAAAAATTGAATATTCATTGCTTTTGGTAAATATTAGTAGACTAGGGGACAAGATAAAGAATTGAGAAAGACCATAAATTAGGGTTTCAATCAATAAAAAAGGTCTTGACTTTTAAATTTAATACATTTCAGTTTCTTTTTAAAACTTTTGAGTAATTACATGCTGACTTTTGAGAATTTGGGTATTATATGAAGGACTTATTCAAAATATTTTGTTTTAATTTGAAAAAACCTCTGGGCCTTACGCCTCACAATAAAAATGTGCCTCAAACGCTCGAGCGTACGCCCCGAACACTCAGGCATACGCCCTGAATTACTAGGTGTACGCCTCTTGAGACTTTCGTCCCACACCATCGCCTCGGGCCATTTTTGGTGCGCCTCGCCCCGAAGACGCCTTTTAAAACATTGGTCTTAAGTCCTTAGATTTTTTGAGTCTTTGTTATTTTGTTCTTCATTTATAATCCTACACTAATTTCAAGAAGTGTCTTTGTAGGAAAGATTTAAACTACTATTTTGTTTAGTTTCTTGACTAGAGTTAGTAAAAGTTTGTTGCTTTGTAATAAAGTAACTGTAAAGGGCTTACAATAGAGTTATTGTAAGGGGTGAAGGATAAAGAGTTTAATTCCTAGATTGCAATAGGTTGTAATCTGAAGTTTGCTCGGTTTAGTGGATTTGAAATCCTACTAGGGTAGGTTGTGATTTTTAATCCCTTGAGCAAGAAGTTTTTCACGTAAATATCGCGTGTTCTTTATTAACTGTCTATTTACTGTAGGAACAGATAGAGAACTAGATTTTTTATACTGTTTGGTTTTACAGTCTGTTGCTTACCGTGAAAACTGATAAAAAACCTGGTTCTCTATACTGTTTGGTGGACTCTTAGTTTTTATCAGATCTATACTAAAGATTGATTGATGAGACGGGGAGTTCACAAATAGTCAAAACTATATTTTATGTGGTGATGATGATGAAGCAGTAATCCATATATTCTTTAAAGGCCAAATACATCAACAGACACTCAAACTTGGCCTCAACTGGTAAGTAAGCACTCCAATTTTGGGAGTGCACACATAGACACTTCAATGAACCCGTAAACACACGCATCCGACATGGCATTACGCAAGAATCTGGAATAAGTTACTCACACGGCAGGGGATAAACGGGCAAGCGGAGAGGCTGGGACAAGAAGTATCAAGTAGCATGTGCTCTACAATTTGCTAATGAAAAAGAACGCTAAAGTTGATGTGTACATGATGGTAATGGTTGACCGCATTTATTATATCTGACAAAAGAGGAACATGAGAGTCTTCCAAAACAAATGCAGAGATCTTGAGATTATTGTAAAATTGATAATCTAAATATACATAATCGTGGGAATTATTGTGCAAAGTTAGCTGGGCAACTGAGGGCATTAAATTTCTATCCAAAGACTGTAATAGGAAGATGGTGTCTGCAAGTTGTGTTAGGGGGTCGCTGAGTTAGAAGGAAACTATGTTGGGGTCTTGTCCAACTTTAAGATTGTTTTTGGCTTTTCTTGTAAATAATTTCTCCCCGATAATAAAAACTAATTAATTACCAAAAAATATAAATTTGAAGACTTAACTCTTCTTCTATATAGCATAAAATAAGTACAGTTCACATCCTTTTCAATTTTATAATTCCTTTCCTAATAAGGTAGATCCGAAGAAGATTGAGGTGGTGCAGAGTTGGCCCAGACCGTCTTCAGTTACTGAGATTCGGAATTTCCTTGGTTTGGCCGGGTATTATCGTTGTTTCGTAGAGGATTTCTCATCTATTGCTGCACCTATGACCAGATTGACCCAGAAGGGTTCTCCATTCAAATGGATCAAGGAGTGTGAAGAGAGCTTCCAAAAACTAAAGACTGCTTTGATTACAGCCCCAGTGTTGTCACGACCCAAAATCCGCATGTCGTGATGGCGCCTATCTCAATACTAGACAAGCCGACAACCTCAATAAAATCACAATTTCTTTTAAGTTTGAAAACATAATATTTGAATTCAATAAAAAAAAATCTCATAATTTTTTATATAATATATTCCCAAAACTCGGTGTCACTAAGTACATGAGCATCTAAATAATAACAAAGTCTGACTAATAAAAATACTATCTAAGAATATAGAACAATACAATAACTGAAAGGAAAGAGAGTCAAGGTCTGCGGACGCCAAGCATCTACCTTGATAGTCTCCAACAGGCGAAACTCTGAAATCTAGTAGCCGCCGAATCTGGTAGTACCTGGATCTGCACACGAGGTGCAGAGTGTAGTATGAGTACAACCAACTCAATAAGTAATAAGACTAACCTTTGGGCTGAAAGTAGTGATGAGTTCAATAGGTACAATCCAGTATAGAAATAACGGTACATAAATGTAGCATGCTTTCAAATTTAACAGTTAAACTCAGTACTGTATATAGTCAATCCAGCCCAGGGAAGATCCATCCCATATATATATATATATATCAACTGACAGTCAGTCACTCAGTATTGTATACGGTCAATCCAGCCCAAAAATATAAATGCTTCGGGCAAGATCCATGCCCAGGGAAGAGCCATCCCTAAGATAAATAAATAAGGCAACTCCATGTCTTGGGAAGTCCATCACAAATATAAACATCAACTGCGCTCACTGTGGGGGTGCAGACTCCGGAGGAGTTACTTCAGCCCAAACGCTATATAAAGTCGATATGGCCTACTGCGGCGTGCAGTCTGATCCCATAATAATAAAGCCTATAAGTTTTGTTGCGGCGTGCAGCCCCGATTCATATAATAATAATATATATAAAGCCAATATGGCTTGTTTCGGCGCGCAGCTCGATCCCATAAATATCCTCACAATGGATGAACATGATTGAGTATGAATGTACATTTTTAAAATAATTAATTCAACAGCAACAAGACCCTGTAGGTCCCAAAATATCGGCATGTGGCCTAAACATGATCTTTAATACGAGCCTCAGCTCAATTTCTCTAACATGCGGAGGATATGCGGATAATAACATGATTCTTTAATTTTAAAACTCCACCGAATTTATTTAAGTAACAATTTCTATGGTGCACGCCCACACGCTCGTCACCTAGCACGTGCGTCACCTTTATACAATTCATATAACATGAAATTCAGGGATTCATATCCTCATAACCAAGTTTAGAAGTGTTACTTACCTCAAATCGTATAATTCCTTATTCCAATATGCCTTTGCCTCGTGAATCGGCTTCCGAATACCTCGAATCTAGTCACAATTAATTCGATTCAGGCAATACAAATTATAGGAATTAATTCCATATGAAAATACTATTTTTCCAATAAAATCCAAAATTCCACTCAAAAATCGCCAGTAGGGCCCACATCTCGGAACCCGACAAAAGTTACAAAATATGAACTCCCACTCAACCACCAGTCCAACCATACCAATTTTACCAAATTCTGACATCAACGCGACCTCCAAATCTCAAATCATAATTTCAAATCTCTAGGCCCAAATCCTCGAATTTTACCTTAAAAACACGTAATCTAGTCGAAATACTCAATGATAATTCTATATTATTCACTAACAATGATCACAAGTAACTTACCTTAAGCTTTTCCGTGAATTCTCGCTCAAATATCGCCTCACCCCGTGTTTGAATGGTCCAAAATGACAAAAATGTTGGACCCTTCTTTTTTTTTGTAGTCTGCCCGGCATTTTTGCTTCTGCGGAGTACTTAACCTTATATGTGGTCTCGCAGATGCGAGGTCCTCCCCGATTCTGCGGCTTATTTCGCTTCTGCGGACAAGAGGTCCGCTTCTGCGGCCTCGCATTTGCGGTTGCCCAAGCTGCTTCTGCAAAGAGGCACATCCCCTCTCACTTCTACTTTTGCGATCAACTCATCACAGGTGCGAGTCCGCTTATGCGGTCCTGCATGCGCACTTGCGACCCCTGCCCTTGCCAAGCTAATCTCGCTTCTGCGCAACCAAACTCGCTTATGCGAGCTCGCACCTGTGAGCTAAATTTCGCCGGTGTGATTGCACGAGAAGGCCAAAATTTCCATAAGTTGTTTAAGTCCAAATTTTCGCTCCGTCAACCATCTGAAACTCATCTGAGGACCCCGGGACCTTAACCAAACATACCAACAAGTCCTAAAATATCATACGAACTTAGTCGGAGCCTCAAATCACATCAAACAATGCTAAAACCACGAATCATACACCAATTCAAGCTTAATGAAACTAAGAAACTCCAACTTCTACATTCAATACCGAAACCTGTCAAATTAAGTCTGATTGACCTCAAATTTTGCACACAAGTCATAAATGATATAACGGACCTATGAAAATTTTCAGAACTGGATAACGACCCCGATATCAAAACGTCAACTCCCTGGTCAAGCTTCCAAACTTAAACTTCCTATTTTTTCCATTTCAAGCCTAATTTAACTACGAGATTGTAAATAATTTTCGGGGCACGCTCCTAAGTTCAAACTCACCATACGTAGCTGTTGGAATCATCAAAACTCCATTCCGGGGTCATTTATTCATAAGTCAACATCCGGCCAAGTATTTCCACTTAAGATTTAAATCTTGAAATGAAGTATTCCAATCCATTCTGAAATCACACCGGACCTGAACCAATTATCCCGGCAAGTCATATAAAAACTGTAAAGAATAATTGATCAGTAAATGGGGGAATGAGACTGTAATACTCAAAATAATCAGCCGGGTCATTACAAGTGTTGGTGTTGCCTACGGGCTCGGGGTCTTATACTATGTATTTTGATGTGTCACGTGTTTTCCTTGGCACGGTGTTAATGTAAGACGGTAGGGTGATTGCCTATGCATCTCGACAGTTGAAGACCAATGAGAAGAACTATCCAGTGCATGACTAGGATTTGGCAGCCATTGTTCAGGCATTGAAGATCTGGCGGCATAATTTGTATGGTGTTCCTTGTGAGGTCTTTACCGACCAACAGAGTCTACCGCATCCGTTCAAACAGAAAGATCTTAACTTATTGCAGCGGAGGTGGTTATAGTTTCTTAAGGACTATGATATCACCATTCTATATTATCCCAGAAAGGCCAATGTGGTAGCCGATGCCTTGAGTCGAAAGGCGGAGAGTTTGGGTAGTTTAGCATATCTACCGATGGCAGATAGGCCATTAGCATTGGAGGTTCAGGCCTTAGCCAACCAGTTTGTTAGATTGGATATTTTTGGAGCCGAGTCGAGTTCTTGCCTGCGTGGTTTCTTAGTCTTTTCTTTATGATTATATCAGAGAGCGTCAGTATGACGACCCCCATTCGCTTGTCTTCAAGGACACGGTTTAGCACGGCGATTCCAAGAAGGTTACTATTGGGGATGATAGTATGTTACGGATGAAGGGTCGGTTATGTGTGCCCAATGTGGATGGTTTGCGTGAGTTGATTCTTCAGGAGGCCCATAGTTCGCGGTAATCCATTCATCCGGGTACCGCTAAGATGTATCAGGACTTGAGGCAGCACTATTGATGGAGGAGGATGAAGAAGAACATAGTGGAGTATGCAGCTTAGTGCCTAAATTGTTAGCATATGAACTATGAGCATCATCGGCTGGGTGGTTTGCTTCAACGGCTTGAGATTCCTGAGTAGAAATAGGAGCGCGTCATCATGGACTTCGTTGTTGGGCTCTCACGGACTCAGAAGAAGTTTGACGCGGTATTGGTGATTTTGTCGCAATTGCGAGGGCAGCAGGGGTCAAAAATACGATCCCATGTTCGCATTTACGAAGAGCTTCCCAAGTATTCAGTGCCACATTTGCAAGGCTTTCTTCGCTATTGCGATATCTGCAACTGAACATAAGGGCTGAAAGACGGGATTTATCTCTCATTCTCTCATTTTTGAACCCTAGACTCAGTATGAAGCAATTTGGAGACAGGATCTTCACCTACAAACCTTGGGTAAGTGATTCTAATCTATTTTTAATCATATTCGATCAAGATATCTTAGATTTTAACATCAAAATCATGTGAATCAAAATGAAAATTTTTGAAACTTTGTCAAGTTTTTGAAAAATAAAAAATTGAGTTTTGAAAGTCGATTTGGACTCGGATTTTGAAACTAATCACATATATGAACTCGTGGGGTCATGGGTAGATGAAATCTACCATTGGACCCCGATTTTGACCGGGCGGGCCCCGGGTTGACTTTTTGGAAAAATTGTAAAGATCTTAACTTTATCTATTACAATTGAATTTCCTAGTATTGTTTGATAATATTGAGTCAATTTTGGTTAGATTTGAGCCGTGTGGAGGTGGATGTTAAGAGAAAGGTTATATTCGCGTATTGAATTGGCCTAATTGAGGTAATTGTCTTGCCTAACTTCGTGGGGGCGGGGGGAACTACCCCTTAGGATTGGTAATATTTGACTCAATTGTGTTAAGTGAAATCCGTGTACGTAAGGTGACTAGTGGATACACGAGTTGTGCGTGGTATTTGACCATTTTAGGCTACTTAGACTATTTCCCTACTTTAGTTGAAATGACATATCATGTTCAAAATTCTCATAGTCAATTTATCCTTAATTGTGTTAGACTATCCTTATATGCTTTAATTGACTTGTTTAGTACTTGTTCTACATCCTACTTGCTAAATTGCTCCCGTGCTTTAGTTGAACTTGTTGCCCCTTTTATTGTTACATGTTATCTCTTCATTGTTAGTTATCATTATTTGAAGTTATTGTTCGTGTTATCACTTTCCTTATTGATTTTCGTTACTTGAAGTAATTGTTCATGTTATCCCTTTACTTATTGATTCCCATCATTTGAGACTGATTTTAAATATTATCTTTATTATTATGAGTTAGTCTTATCTAATATTGTGGTTATACATTATTTCTCTTATTGTTTAGTTATCTGGTATTGAAGTTGTGAAAGTCTTTAATATAGGCGATGTTGGTTAGTGTTGAAACATCTATCTTATTGAGCATTGTTCATCCATTGTTATTGTTGATATTCTTGTATACGTTATGGTGGAGCCATGGGCTATTGTTATGGAAATATTGATATTGTTGTTGTTGGAAAGTTGTGATATATGGGCACTTGTGGTGCGAATTATTTTTGTGATATGATATTGGCGCGAATGCGGCGATATAAGGCTTGGGGTTGATGTGCATGCGGAGGTATAAGGTGGGACTTATGTGCGTGTTTCTTGTAGGGGAACTACGTGAATCCACGCGACGTCATAAGGTGGGGTAAAGTGCGCCTAGCTATTTCGAGAAAACTGTTTTCAAAACCTATTTTCAAATGTAAGGCTCACGCGGTGGTATAAGGAAAGATTGTGATTGAAGTTGATAAATGTGAATACGAGGGGGTACCTAGGTTGTGATTCTCGATTATACGAGGCGGTACCTCGGTTTTGATTTCATTATACACGAGGTGGTACTTTGATGTGATCCTTGTTGTCTATTTCATGTTACAAAGTGCTTTGGTGGGGAATATATCTTGTTGTTTCATTCTTTATTCTTCTATCAGTTGTTGTTCGTATATGATCATTGTAGCCCCTTTAGTTGCTTCTTTTATGCTATTCCTATTGTTGATTTCTGGTACTAGTTCATGATATTGTCTTATTTCGTATCATTTGTTTCTTCACATTCCATTACATATCCGTATTACATTTTTATACTGTCTATTTTATATCCTAGTAGGTGTCTTGACCTAGCCTCGTCACTACTATATTGAGGTTAGGATCGATACTTATTGGGTACCGTTGTGGTGTGCTCATAATATGCTTCTGCATATTTTTTTGTACAGATCCAGATACGTCTACCTGTGCCAGGCACTAGAGTTGATAGAGTTGCTGCTTGGAAGACTTCAAGGTATACCTGCTCCATATCCGCAGGCCTCGGAGTCACCTTCCCTTTTTATTCTGTTTACTGTTGTAGTTCTTTCAGATAGTGATGTTGCAGTTATCCTAGTTTTTACTCTATAGAGCTTATGACTCAGTTCCATCGATTTTGGGGTATATATTGTGAGATTCTGTCTTCTTAAGATTTTTATCAATTATTCAGTTATTTTTAGTAACTTGTTAATTATATCTATTCGGTTATTATTAATTATTAAGCTTACCTAGTCGTAAGGACTAGCTGCCATCACGACATCGTATGGAGGGAAAATTGGGGTCATGACAAGTTGGTATCAGAACTCCACGTTCATAGGTGTTACGAGTCATAAGCGGGTTTAGTAGAGTCTTGCAAATCAGTACGGAGACGTTTGTACTTATCTTCGAGAGGCTACGGAACTGTTAGGAAAACATCACTTCTTTGATTCTTATCATGCGAATTGGTTGATTTCGAAAACTAAATCTGACTTTCTATTCTCTCACAGATGGTGAGGACACACACCGCTGGATCCGACGATCAGACACCCGTGCCCCCTTCTAGAGCTACGAGAGGCTGGGGCCGGGGCAGAAGCAAAGGAGGGGCACGTGGTGCAGCCACAACACCTGCCCGAGCTGCGACAGAGGATCCACCAGTAGCTCCAATCGGGGGACAGGCACCTTAGGCGCCTATTTCCACCCCAACACTTCAGGAGAACCTCGCACAATTACTGAGCATGTTCTGTACCTTAGCTCACGTGGAGTTGATCCCACTCACACCAGCCACATCTCATGCTGGGGGAGGAGCAAACACTCTTACGGCCGTGCCGTAGAGTAGCGGATCCAAGTTGATCAGATCTAAGAGGTTATACCGATATAGCCTGTTGCTCCGGTTCAGCCCGTGGTTAGGGTAGCAACATCCGAGGAGGAGCAACTTAGACTCGAGAGGTTCAAGGAGTACCACCCTCCTACTTTCAGTGGTTTGGCTTCAGAGGATGCACATGGTTTTCTTGAGGAGTGTCACCATATACTCTACACTATGGGTATTGTGGAGACGAGTGGGGATGCTTTTACTACGTTCCAGCTAAAGGGGGTGGCATATCAGTAGTGGCGGGCGTACGAGGTGGGTAGCGCAGCCAAGGCAGCTTCACTTACATGGGATCGGTTTTCAAATTGAGAGAGTTTGTTCCTCAGACCCTTCGGGATGCATGGCACGCGGAGTTTGAGCAGCTGCTCCAAGGTACTATGATAGTGTCAGAGTATGTTGTCTGATTCAATGATTTGTCCAGGCATGCACCTGCCTTGGTTTCTACTATTAGAGAGCAAGTCCGTCGATTTATCGAGGGGCTCAAGTATGGTAATAGGTTCAGCATGGCTCAAGAGTTGGAGGCAGATACCCTATATCAGCAGGTGGAAGATATTGCTCGGAGGTTGGAGGATATGCGGGGCCGTGAGAGATTATAGGGAGGCCAACAGGGCTCGTGGTACGAGAGGATTTAGTGGTGGTCACGCAGCAGCTACAGCCCGCCATGGTATAGGCTATGTGAGTCGTCCAGTTCATTCAGCACTTCCACCTTCTAGTGGTACTCTGGTTGTTCCGAGATCTCAGGTTTCACAATTTGCTCAGCTAATTTCTAGTGCACCTCCTACATGGGATTCCTTCAGCGGTCAGTCCAGTTGACCAGGCCCGGGCCAGTCCCAACCACCATGCCCACCGAGAGCTTTCTTTGAGTGTGGAAATACTCGCTACATAGTCAGAGACTGCCCCAGACTCAGGAGGGGTGCACCTTCCCAGACTACTCAGGCTCAACGGATTCAGTCATGTCCACAGGCTTCTCAGGCTGTGATTGTTGCCCCAGTTGCCACTCCACCCGCACAGCCAGCTAGGGGTGAGGGACGGGCGGGTAGAGGTCACCCTAGAATGGGAGGCCAGGCCAGATTCTATGCTTTTTCGGGTAGGACAAAGGCAGTTTCTTCATACTCAGTCATTACAGGAATGGTTTTGATTTGACATAGAGAAGCATCAGTCTTATTTAATTCGGGATCCACTTATTCATATGTGTCACCTTACTTTGCTCCGTATTTGGATGTATCTCGTGATTCTTTGAGCTCTCCTATTTATGTGTCCACTCCTGTGGGAGATTCTATTGTTGTGGACTATGTGTATCGGTCGTGTTTAGTTGTTATTGGTGGTTTTGAAACTAGAGTTGATCTATTGTTACTTAGTATGGTAGACTTTGATGTTATCTTGGGCATGGACCGGTTGTCACCCTATCATATTATTCTAGATTGTCACGCCAAGGCTGTGACGCTGGCTATGCCAGGTTTACCACAGTTAAAGTGGAGGGGTACATTAGATTATGTTCCTAACAGGGTTGTATTATTTCTAAAGGCTCAGGGGATGGTTGATAAGGGGTGTGATGCCTATCTAGCCGCTGTGAGGGATACCAGTGCTGATACTCCTACTGTTGAGTCAGTTCCGATAGTGAGAGACTTTCCAGATATATTTCCAACAGATTTTTCGGGCATATCGACCGACAGAGATATCGATTTTTGTATTGAATTGTTGTCGGGCACTCATCCCATATCTATTCCACCATATCGTATAGCCCCAGTGGAGCTAAAGGAGTTAAAGGAGTAGTTGCAAGAATTTCTTGATAAGGGTTTCATTTAACCTAGTGTATCGTCGTGTGGTGTCTCGGTCTTGTTTGTGAAGAAGAAGGATGGTTATATGTGCATCCATTGCCACGCATTAATGACCTATTTGATCAACTACATGGTGCCAAGGTGTTCTTCAGGATTGATTTGTGGTCAGGTTATCATCACCTGAAGATTCGGGATCTAGATATTCCGAAGACTGCCTTTAGGACTCGGTATGGTCACTACAAGTTCCTTGTTATGTCATTTAGGCTGATCAATGACCTAGCAATATTTATGCACCTGATAAACAGTGTATTTCAGTCTTATCTTGATTCATTCGTCATTGTGTTTATTGATGACATCTTGATGTACTCCCACAGTCGGGAAGATCATGAGCAACACTTGAGGATCGTGCTCTAGACCTTGAGAGAGAAGAAGTAATATGCAAAGTTCTCAAAGTGTGAATTCATGCTTGATTCGGTGGCATTTTTGGGTCATGTGGTGTCGAGTGAGGGAATTAAGGTAGATCCGAAGAAGATTGAGGAGGTGCAGAGTTGGCCCAGACCGTCTTCAGCTACTGAGATCTAGAGTTTCCTTGGTTTGGCCAGGTATTATCGTCGTTTCGTAGAGGGTTTCTCAATTATTGATATACCTATGACCAGATTGACCCAAAAGGGTGCTCCGTTCATATGAACCGAGGAGTGTGAGGAGAGATTCCAAAAGCTCAAGACTACTTTGACTACAACCCCAGTGTTGGTACTGCCTACGGGCTCGAGGTCTTATGCTGTGTATTATGATGCATCACGTGTTGGCCTTGGCACGATGTTGATGCAAGACGGTAGGGTGATTGCCTACGCGTCTCGACAGCTGAAGATCCATGAGAAGAACTATCCAGACCATGACTTGGAGTTGGTAGCCATTGTTCACGCATTGAAGATCTGTCGGCATTATTTGTACGATGTTCCTTGTGAGGTCTTTACCGACCACCGGAGTCTATAGCTTCTGTTCAAACAGAAAGATCTTAACTTGCGGTAGCGGAGGTGGTTAGAGTTACTTAAGGACTATGATATTACCATTCTATATCATCCCGAAAAGGCCAATGTGGTGGCTGATGCCTTGAGTCGAAAGGCGAAGAGTTTAGGTAGTTAAGTATATCTACCGATGGCGGAGAGGCCATTAGAATTGGAGGTTCAAGCCTTATTCAACTAGTTTGTTAGATTAGATGTTTCGGAGCCCAGTCGAGTTCTTGCCTGCGTGGTTTCTCGGTCTTCTCTTTATAGTCGTATCAGAAAGCGTCAGTATGACGATCCCCATTTGCTTGTCCTCAAGGACACGGTTTAGCACGGCGATGCCAAGCAGGTTACTATTGGGGATGATAGTGTGTTACGGATGCATGGTCGGTTATGTGTGCCCAATGTGGATGGTTTTCATGAGTTGATTCTTCAAGAGGCCCACAATTTGTAGTACTCCATTCATCTGGGTGCAGCAAAGATGTATCAGGAGTTGAGGCAGCACTATTGGTGGAGGATGGTAAAGAAGGACACAGTGGAGTACGTAGCTCGGTGCCTAAATTGCTAATAGGTGAAGTATGAGCATCAACGGCCGGGTGCTTTGCTTCAGTGGCTTAAATTCTTGAGTGGAAATGGGAGCACGTCACTGTGGACTTCATTGTTGGGATCCCATGGAATCAGAAGTTGTTTGACGCAATATGGGTGATTGTAGACAAGTTGACCAAGTCAGTTCATTTCATCCCGGTAGTGACTACCTATTCCTTAGAGCAGTTGGCTCAGATTTATATCCATGATATCGTCCGACTTCATGGAGTACCAGTATCCGTCATATCTGATTGGGGTACGTAGTTCACATCGCATTTCTAGAAAGTTGTACAGTGTGAGCTAGGCACACGGCTTGAGTTGAGTACAACATTTTACCCCCACACGGACGGACAGTCCGAGCGCACCATTCAGATATTGGAGGATTAACTTCACGTTTGCATTATAGATTTTGGGGTTTCTTAGGATCAGTTCTTACCACTTGCGGAGTTTGTCTACAACAACAACAACCAGTCGATTATTCAGATGGCTCCGTATGAGGCTCTATATGGGAGATGGTGTCGTTATTCAGTTGGGTAGGTTGAGCCGGGAGAGGCTAAGTTATTAGGCACGGATCTGGTTTGAGATGATTTGGAGAAGGTTAAGATGATCTAGGATCGACTTCATACAACTCAATCTAGATAGAAGATTTACGCGAATCGGAAGGTTCACGATGTTGCATTCATAGTTGTTGAGCGAGTCTTGCTTCGGGTTTCACCCATGAAGGGTGTGATGAGGTTCGGGAAGAACGACAACTTGATCCCTAGGTATATCGAACCTTTTGAGATCCTTGAGAGGATTGGGGAGGTGGCCTACAAGCTTGCTTTGTCACCTAGTTTATCTGCGGTTCATCCAGTGTTCCATGTCTCTATGCTCCGAAAGTATTATTGTGATCCATCTCATGTTCTAGACATCAGCACAGTCCAATTAGACGAGGATTTGACTTATATTGAAGAGCTTGTGGCTATCTTGGACCAACAAGTCCGGAAGTTGAGATCAAAGGATATTGCTTCAGCGAAGGTTCAATAGAGGGGTCATCCGGTCGAGGAGGCGACCTGGGAGACCGAGCACTACATGCAGAGTCATTATCCTCATCTATTCACCACTTCAAGTATATCCTTATGCACGTTTGAGGATGAACAATTTGTTTTAAGAGGGGGAGAATGTAACGACCCAATTGGTAGTTTTATGTAATTTTACCTTGTTACCCCTTTTATTGCTTCACACATGTGTGTTTTATGATTTTATGACTTTCGGAGTTGGTTAGTTTTGTTCCGAGAAGCTTTCGGGTTGATTTGGACCCTTGATTCTTAACTTAGAAGTTCAAATTTAAAAGTGTTAACCAAATTTTGACTTTTGTGAAAACGATCCCGGAACTGTGTTTTTATGAATTTGATAGCTTCGTATCGTGATTTTGGACTTGGGTGTATGACCGAATTGATTTTGGAAGTCCATAAGTTGAATTGTGTTGATTTGTCAAAATTTAGCAATTTAAATTTGAAAAGTTTGACCGAGGTTGACTTTTAGCTAACGAGCTCGGAATTTGATTTTGGGACTTGAAATAGGTCCATTATGATATTTAGAACTTGTCTACAAAATTTGGTGTCGTTTGGAGTTGATTTGATAGGATTCGGACGCTTAGTTGTAATTCTAGAAGTTCTTGAAAATTTCTTTGAAGAACATGCATTTTAGTATTCGATTCGTAGTTTTAGATGTTATTTTTGTGTTTTCATCGCGCGAGCGAGTTCATATGATATTTTTAGACTTGTGTGGATGTTTGGTTTGGAGCCCTGAGGGTTTAGATAAGTTTCGGACATGTTTCAGAAGGTTTTTGGACTGAAAATGGAAGCTGGTGTATGGTGCCCTCTGGTGTTGCAATTACAAACACCAGGGTCGTATTTGCGACCATAGCAGCGAACTTCAGGTATGGCAAATGCGAAGTCTTGGTCGCATTTGCGAAGAAATTTTGGGTTGGGCTAGGTTCGCATTTGCGATGATTTTGTCGCAATTGTGAGGGCAGCAGGGGTCGCAAATGCGATCCCATCTTCACATTTGCGAAGAGCTTCCCAAGCCCTCGGTGCCGCATTTGCGAGACTTTCTTCGCTATTGCGATATCTGCAGCTGAACATAAGGGCTGAAAGTCAGAATTTATCTCTCATTCTCTCTTTTTTGAACCGTAGACTCGGTAGGAGGCAATTTGGAGAGGGAATTTTCACCTTCAAACCTTGGGTAAGTAATTCTAATCTATTTCTAATTATATTCCATCAACATATCTTAGATTTTAATATCAAAATCATATGAATCAAAGTGAAACTTTGTCAAGTTTTTGAAAAATAAGAAATTGAGTTTTGAGAGTCGGTTTGGAATCGAATTTTGAAACTAATCACATATATGAACTCGTGGGGTCATGGGTAGACGGAATCTACCATTGGACCAGAATTTTGATCGAGCAAGCCCCGGGTTGACTTTTGTTGACTTTTTGGAAAAAGTATAAAGATCTTAACTTTATCTATTGCAATTGAATTCCCTATCATTGTTTGATGATATTGAGTTGATTTTGGTTAGTTTGAGCCGTGTAGAGGCAGATTTTAAGGAAAAGGCTATTTTCGAGTATTGAATTGGCCTAATTGAGGTAAGTGTCTTGCCTAACTTCGTGTGGGGGAACTACCCCTTAGGATTGGTAATGTTTGACTCAATTATGTTAAGTGAAATCCGTGTACGCAAGGTGACGAGTGGGTACATGGGTTGTGCGTGGTATTTGACCAGTTTAGGCTACTTAGACTATTTCCATGCTTTGGTTGAAATAGCATATCATGTTCTAAATTCTCATAGTTAATTTATCTTTAATTGTGTTAGACTATAATTACATGCCTTAATTGAGTTGTTTAGTACTTGTTCTACATCCTACTTGCTAAATTGCTTCCATGCTTTAGTTGAACTTGTTGCCTCTCTTATTGTTACAAGTTATCTTTTCATTGTTAATTATCATTATCTGAAGTTATTGTTCGTGTTATCTCTTTCCTTATTGATTTTCATTACTTGAAGTAATTGTTCATGTTATCCCTTTACTTGTTAATTCCCATTATTTGAGACTTATTGTTAAATATTATCTAATATTGTGGTTATACATTATTTATCTCATTGTTGAGTTATTTGGTGTTGAAGTTGTGAAAGTCGTTAGTACGTTGAGGCGATGTTGGTTATTGTTGAAACATCTATCTTATAGAGCATTTTTCATCCATTGTTGTTGTTGATATTCTTGTATACGTTATGGTGGAGCCATGGACTATTGTTGTGAAAACATTGATATTGTTATTGTTGGCAAGTTATGACATATAGGCACTTGTGGTGCGAATTATTATTGTAATATGATATTGACACGTATGCAGCGGCATAAGGCTTGGGGTTGATATGCATGCGGAGGTATAAAGCTTGGGGTTGATGTGCATGTTGCTTGTAGGAGAACTACGTGAAGCCACGCGACGTCATAAAGTGGGCTAAAGTGCATGTAGCTATTTCGGAAAAACTATTTTCAAATGTAAGGCTCACGCGGCGGTATAAGGAACGATTGTGATTGAAGTTGATAAATGTGAATACGAGGCGGTACCTTGGTTGTGATTCTTGATTATACGAGGCGGTACCTCGATTTTGATTTCATTATACACGAGGCAGTACTTCGATGTGATCATTGCCGTCTATTTCATGTTACAAAGTGTTTTGGTAGGGAATATATCTTGTTGTTTCATTCTTTATTGTTCTATCAGTTATTGTTCGTACATGATCATTGTAGCCCCTTTAGTTGCTTATTTTATGCTATTCCTATTGTTGATTTCCGGTACTAGTTCATGCTATTATCTTGTTTCTTATCAGTTGTTTCCTCACTTTCTATTACATATCTATATTACATTTTCATATTGTTTATTTTATATCCTAATAGGTGTTTTGACCTGTCCTCGTCACTACTCTACTGGGGTTAGGCTCGATACTTATTGGATATCGTTGTGGTGTACTCATACTACGCTTATACACATTTTGTTTTGTGCAGATCTAGTACATCTGCCCGTGCCAGACGCTAGAATTGATATGGTTGCTGCTTGGGAGACTTCAAGCTATACCTGATCCACGTCCACAGGCCTCAGAGTCACCTTCCCTTTTTATTATGTTTACTCTTGTAGTTCTTTCAGACAGTGATGTAGTAGTTATCCTAGTTTTTACTCTATAGAGCTTATGACTCAGTTCCAACCGTTCTCCTATTTACTGCTCAATTTATGCTTTATAATTATTATGTGACTGACCGGGGTGGTTAGTTCGGGTCCGGTGAGGTTTTTAGAATGGATTGGAACACTTAATTCCAAAGTTTAAAACTTAAGTTGAAAGGTTGGCTGGATGTCGACCTATGTGTGAATGACACCGGAATAGAATTTTGATGATTCCAACAGCTTCGTATGGTGATTTTGGACTTAGGAGCGTGTTCAGAATTATATTTGGAAGTCCGTAGTTAAATTAGGCTTGAAATGGCTAAAACAGGAATTTTAGTTTGGAAGTTTGACCGGGGAGTTGACTTTTTGATATCGGAGTCGGAACCCAGTTCTGAAAATTTTCATACCTCTGTTATGTCATTTATGACTTGTGTGCAAAATTTGAGGTCAATCGGACTTGATTTGATAGGTTTCGGCATCGAATGTAGAAGTTGGAAATTTTAAGTTTCATTAAGCATGAATTGGAGTATGATTCGTGGTTTTAGCATTGTTTGATGTGATTTGAGGTTTCGACTAAGTTTGTATGATGTTATAGGACTTGTTGGTGTATTTGGTTGAGATCTCGAAGGACCCAGGTGAGTTTCGGACGGCTAACGGATCATTTTTGGACTTTGGGAGATAGCTGATAGTTGTTGGTATTTTTCTTCTGGTTTCCTTATACGTGATCGCATAGGTTCATCCGCGATCGCGTAAGCTAATTTGGGGCAGAGGCAACTTTGTTCTATGCGATTGCATAAAATGGTTTGCGATCGCGTAGGCTTGTTTGGGGTAGTGATTTCGCGATCGCGTGAAGAGGGTCGCGATCGCTTAGCTGTGGGAGTTTGTTATTTGCGAACGCATGAAGAAGGTCGCGTTCGCGTAGAGTAAGTGGAGCAGAAGTGGAGGTCACGCATTTGTGCTTCGCGATCGCGTGGATAAGTTCGCGATCGTGTAAGCCTGTAAGTTTGAGCTTTGCGATCGTGTGGACAAGTATGCGATCGCATAGGGTTAATTTGGGCAGTGGAAAATTGTGCTTCGCGATCACGTAGAGCAAATGACTGGGCAGAGAGTTTAAGTTCTGAAAATTCCATTTTTACCGATTTGGAGCTCGGATTGAGGCGGTTTTTGGGAGAGTTTCAGAGAAAACAACGGGGTAAGTGTTCTTAACTCAATATTGGTTAAATTACCTGAATTCATCACTGTTTTTATCATTTAATTGTGAATTAAGTTGGAAAGGTTGAAAACCCTCTTGGATAAATTTGAGGATTTGAGGGCCGCATTGTTATCGGAATTTAGTAATTTTGGTATGGGTAGACTCGTGGTTGAATGGGCGTTCATATTTTGTAATTTTTGCCGATTTCGAGATGTGGGCCCCATGGACGATGTTTGAGTTAATTTCGAATTTTTATTGAAAAATGTAGTATTTGCTTATAAAATTGATTCCTATAAATTTTGGTGACTGTATCGAATTATTTTGGCTAGATACGAGCCATTCAGAGTTGGATAATCGAGGAAAAGGCCTACTAGTGGATTACATTATAGCAAGTCGAGGTAAGTCTCTTGCCTAACCTTGTAAGGGAAAAATTACCCCATAGATGATTTAAATTAATAATTGTTGCTAATTGTGGGGGGCTACGTACTCAGAAGTGACGAGAGTTCGTGCGTAGCTACTATTTATGCTAAAGTCCGAATAGTTTAGGACTCAAATCATGGATTACATGTGTTAATTGTATCCTTTATCTAATTAAAGTATTTGAACTATACAGTGAATTGTTAGGGAAAATAGTAAAATATTGAAATCTCATATACTTGAATTTCTGTATAAATTAATTAATTATTAAAAAAATTGTACACCCTCTTGCATTAATCTCATTATATATATATATATATA
>AWOL01S0044742.1:210513-240761 GCA_000715115.1 Nicotiana otophora | reverse complement strand
GGCCGAGCAGTTACACGTACCGAGCCTTATAGGGCCGGATATTTATTTTACTTACTATATTGAAGGAGTTTAGTCACTATCAGCAGGTAAGTATATCTCCAGATCATCTTTGACTCCCAGTTACTTCCAGTTATTATATTATCAGTTCAGTTTCAGTTTTCAGTTATGTTATTGCCTTATATACTCGGTACATTATTTCGTACTGACGTCCCTTTTCCGGGGACGCTGTATTTCATGCATGCAGGTTCAGATAGACAGACGGGTAGACCTCCTCAGTAGGTGTTTCCAGAGTTTAGCCTGATCGGTAAGCTCCACATCCTTCGGAGTTATCGGGTCGAGGTTTTTGTGTACATCTTATGTATGTATTTATATATATATTATGGGCAGGTCGGGGCCCTGTTCCGATCACAATATATCTATCAGTAGTGACTTGTAGACATATCCTATTGGTTAATGAAGTATGTTGGGTTTGTAGGCCTCGTATATATAATTTGGTGGTTTGTCAGCTGTAGTAGCTATGACGGCCTTGTCGGCCTAGCTTTATATTGATGTTTAGTTAGCACTAGTTTCCATTCAGTTTTATATTTTTCTTCGCAAATTGTCTTGCAAGGTGGCCTCATGGCCAAAGTATGAAATTATATGTTCAGAGTCCCTTAGTCGCAATTTGGTACGCCAGGTTAGGTGAGGCACCGGGTGCTGGTCTCGCTCCTAGGTTCGGGGCGTGACAGTAGGTGTTTGGTATATATCTCAAAATTTCCACCGTCCAAAGTGGATTTCGTAGGAAGCTGCTTGCGCAGTCTTGCAAAAATACGAATATCTCTATACTCCGATATTGTATTGACGGACAGATTAATGGGTTGGAACCTAGACTCGTAGAGCTTAAATTGTGTTGGTAGATCACCCCATAACTCCAAGTACATTGAGACAAAAGCTCAGCAATATTAGACCCAAATTTAAGTAAGATTATGAACGTATCTTGCGGCAACCTTTGCAAAACTTTTGTTTTACAACTTTCTTGACATCAAAGATTAACATACGACTATTGTATGATTCAAATAACTTATAACAGGACCTTATTATTATATTAAGCACTCTTATTCTTACCCCTAAATTACGGCTATGGCAATCCACTTCCCATTGGCGAACTTTGTCGAAAAGTATTTTCTTTTATTCGTATAACCCTGAATTCTTATGAAACTTACTTATCACCTCAACAAACCTCTCTTAACCTTTTGGATGGATCTTCAGCTCTCCAGGCTTACGTTAATTAACTAACGATGCAATCAATGTCAAAAGTATGGGGTGCAACACACATATAGAATAGTACTAGTATGTAAGGCTACCCTCTCATGGAATGTAATTCCAACATAAAAGGAGAGAAACATGGAAGCAGTAAGAAAATTAATAATATTTAAATGCCAAGTTAAAACAAGGTAAACTTTCAAGTCAATAATATTTTAAGTTAGGAGATCCTTGGTACCGACATACCACCACGCCCATGGCATGGGGTCCGATCCCCGCCCAATCGGCTAAGCCGTCACACCCCAAAGTATAAGGGTTGACATAGAAATACAATATCACCATGTGCGAGGCATGGCATCTGATCTCCGCCCGATCGGCTAAGCCGTTTCACCACAATGCTGTGTGGGTCGACATAGTCCTTGCTAGATATCCATACATCCAATCAAGGGGAATAATCTCAACACATCATAATGGGAATTTATCCCTCAATCATTCCTTACACCAGCACGTGTAGTTTCGGGCTTGTGCATTTATAACCCATCCTTCTTCGGTGACCTAACTATACTCCCAAAACATTTTCTATATATAAAAAGAAATATATGTTCATCTTATAACTTTCATAAAATTGTTTCATTTCTTTGGCACCCTTGGCCATACATGATATTCTTTATTCTTGTCACGATGGTCGAACTTCATATTTCATACCTTCATTTTTTTACTTTCCATGGATCATCATAAAATATTTATAGACATTTGAAATATTGGAAAAGTCACAGCTTCAACTTATAATTGTGTAAGAGCTCAAAACACTTTGTAAATAAGTACACGAAAAGCAAAGTAAATTGCAATTTGGAACATGAATCAAAATCATAAGCCTTTGGGCGAATCAGTCATTAGAAACAATCCAAAACAATAGGAATAGAACTTGGACAAACCATACATGGAGTTCACAAGGAATTCATGGAATTCGATTCTATGGAAGTAATTTAGCCAACATACCTCGATTAAGCTTTTCTTAGAATCACTACGGCGTTCCACTACTCCTAGCAATTCAATCTACATTAACATAGTTTAATTTAACCATTATTAGAAGGAAATCTCATGATATAGGTCTTTTAGGATTTTCGCAAAATACATAATATGCAAATTCAACTACAAGGTTTGACAATGAAATTCCTCCACCCCATTACCCATTCCAAAGCAAATAATCAATCTACAATAGTTCTAGAACACCCAACAACCTTCATTGGCACATGCATGCCCATCCATATACTCCCAACTCAAGAATCACACCTCTCATTCTTCACATGCACCCCAAATTCGAAATTGAGAACTAGGAATAAAACCTTACCTATTTAGTAGAAGACCTTGCAAGCTTTCCTTCTTGTATCCCCAAGATTTGAGCAAGAAATTGAGATGTAGAGATGTTGGAGCTCTCTCATTCTAATATTAGAACCCCTCCCTCTAAAATATAAGCTTTGGCCTTCTAAATGTCTTTTTATTAAAATAAGGTCGGGTTAGAAAATCCCCAAAAATAACCCTGCGAGTCAAATCCGCGATCAACGGAATAGCCCATAAAATGGTCTTCAAAATATGGGTTGGGTCTGGTTAGATCCGCGACGGATCCATGGTCAGCGGAACAAATTCGAGACAGATCCGCAGTCAGCGGAACAGATCCGCGGTCGCATAATGGACCACAAAATGTCCCTCAAATTTGAGTTGCTTCTAACTCATTCCGCGATAATTCTGCGGTCAGTGAAACAAATCCGCGATAACATAATGGATCGCAGAATCACCATTTTCTGCAAATTTTTCTAACAACTCCACGATGAATTGCACAACCCAAAAATTCGTAGTGTGGCACATTAGCTTACCTTGGCACCATAAACACATAAATCCTTGGTAAACTTTTACGAGGCCTTACATCCTCCCCCACTTAGGATCATTCGTCCTCAAATGAGGGTTAGTATCCGCCATAGCCACCCAATATGACTTAACTTGTTATTCACTCACCAAGAGTTCTAAATTTGGCTAACTCCCCAGATTCCCAAATATTTCGGCAGAGTTTCCCCTGCAATTGGGCCTATCCACCTGTCAGAGAGCCCCAGAAACCAATCCTAACAACATACTCATAAGACACAATGCATCATAGAAAAGAAAATAACACCAACCATAACATCGAAGGCATTACATTGCCAAACACGAGCATCTTAACATAAAATGTACACGTTTGAACATAAATCATGAAAAGCAAACTTCTAACATTCTTTAAAACACAATCATTTGGTTACACAAACAAGTGAGGGTATTTCCTCTTCATTTCTTCCTTGGCCTCCCAGGTGGCCTCTTCGACTTGATGGTTTCCCCATAGCACTTTGACGAAGGCTATCTCCTTATTCCCCAACTTCCAAACTTGTCTATCAAGGATGGAAATGTTACACCTCATATATTTTTGTACGTGAAAGTACGCCATAAATAAATTGATGAAAACTCGGAAATGAGATGCTACATCTCGCATTTTTGTACATTTGCATCGTAAGTTAATCGACGTAAGTTCGAGAATGAGATTATTTTGGAATGATAAGTATAATTCTATTTCAAACAAGTGATGAGTAAATTCGTGAAAGTGAGAGGGTAAGCAAATCGAAGAAAAGGAATTTCGTCGAAGTTTGAAATTTTGGGATAGAATGCGGTCCGAGCTAAAATATCCGGTATTTATGGACTAGTGCCATACAAGGTATCACATGACCATGATAGCAAGGTGTATAAAGTGTGTTAAAAGTGAGTAGCATTTTAAGTAATTTGAGAGAATTCTTAATTATGTGGATAATTGGGTAATTATCGGTCAGTGGGAGATTAATAAGATAATCAAGAAGATTAGTAAATAATTATGATTATGGGATAAGGCCTAAAAGGCCCAAAACGTGGCAGCCACTATTCAATTAGTGACTCTTGAATTGAATTGCTAGGTGGAACCTTTAGAGGGCCTCTTAGCTGAGCCATAAAAGGCTTCTTAAATTCAACAAAAGATATGTAAGATTTTGGTCAAAAATTCACATAATAAGAGATGCTCACCTCCTACCATCTCCAAGTAATGATCTCCATAGCAATATACATTGCTTCAGCAAAACAAAATATTAGTAACGTGAGTTACTTCACAAAAGAGAGGTGCTTAATCTAATCTACAAAGTGACGAATCTTCAGCCAAGAAATTCATACGAAGTTATACTACGTAATAACAACGGGATTTGCAATTTTAAGGGAGTACGGTGCAATCTTTATCAAGAATATCAAACGAATTTTTCCCTACTTCGATCCATCATTACGTGTTGTCGCAATCAACAAGTGTTAATGGGATTGTCAAGAGAATCAGCTCAGGTATGTTAAGGCTAAACCTTTCTTCATTTTGGCATGATCCAATAACTACATGTGATTGATAATGAGATATAAAGAGAAATTCATATTTCGAAATTTATGTATATTTTTCTAGTCTTATAAGTTATAGTATTCTCCCTTATCGGGACTTCATATTCAATTGAGTATTGTCTTCTTCCAGTCAAGAGAGCAGAGAGCCTATATATACAATATTACAATATTTTCATTGCCATCGAGCTATAATCGATGGGCAGACCCCTATTGGGTAACCTCTGATCAGATGGTAAGTTATATACCGAGCCTACTATGGCCGAGCGCCTATGAGCGAACCCAGCATGGCCAAGATACAGAGCCTAGTATAGCCGAGAGCCTATGAGCGAGCCTACTATGATAGAGCTGTTATATATACCGAGCCTTATAAGGCCGGATAACTATTTTACTTACGATATTGAGAGAGTTGAGTCAGTATCAGCAGGTGAGCATATCTTCATATTATCTTTGACTCCCAGTTACTTTTAGTTATTATATTATCAGTTCAGTTTCAGCTTTCAGTATATTGCATTACATACTCGGTACATTATTTCGTACTGACGTCCCTTTTCTGGGGACTTTGTATTTCATGCATGCAGGTTTAGACAGATAGACGGGTAGACCTCCTCATTAGGTGTTGCCCAAGTTCAGCTTGATCAGTAAGCTCCATGCCCTTCAGAGTTTTCGGGTCTAGAGCGTTTTCTACATCTTGTGTATATATGTATATATGATATGAGTAGGTCGGGGCCCTGTTCCGATCACAGTATATCCATCAGTAGAGGCTTGTAGATCATAGTGTAGTATTTTGGGCTTGTAGGCCTTTTATGTATATTTTGTTGGTTTGCCAACTGTAGTAGTTATGACGGCCTTGTCGACCCAACATTATATTGATGTTTAGTCAGCATTCGCAATTGTCTTGCAATGTGGCCCATGGCCAAAGTATGATATTATATGTTCAGAGTCCCTTAGTCGCAAGTTGGTACCCAAGGATAGGTGAGGCACCGGGTTTTGGTCTCACTCCCCAGGTTTGGGTCGTGACAAAAGTGGTATCAGAGCAGTTCTATCCTAGGGAGTCTACAAGCCGTGTCTAGTAGAGTCTTGTTTATGGGTTTGTTGTGCACAACACTTATAAGCAGGAGGCTATAGGGCATTTAGGACTGTCACTCTTTCTTCTTACTTTAGATCGTGTGGTAGAGCTCAGTTGTAAGAACTCAATTTCCTAAACTCTATCTTATTCGTAATACAACGATACCTACATCCAGAAAGACGGTTGGTAAGAGAGATAGTTGTGGAAGAATTGAATCAGAGGAACTGGATTTTGTATCATGCTTATGATGAGTAAATGTAAAGTTTTCAGTCGAACATGTGTGTAAGCTTCTTGATAAGGAGCCTTAAGGTAAGAATATCCACTCTTATGGTAAAAAAAAGCAATGAGAGATTCAGAAGATAGGTACAAGTTTGAACAAGTAAAAGAAGCAAGATGAAGAAGGGTACGAGGCACTCAGTTAATGAAGATTATCAGTATTTACAATTCAAGTAGAGAAATATAAGCATTTTGAGTTACCTTCAATTGTAATAGAGGTATGTGTAATTGGCCACACCCATCTCAGTTATGCCCTATGGGAGCTAACAGGTGTAGTTTAAGAAAAGGACGGGACATCAGGATCCGGCTGGGGTTAGAGTAATCCAAAATGGTGAATGGATTGTTTGTGTTAGTTGACATTTCCGAAGGATATTACAAATGTGCTAATAGATCTCCTTGTGAGGCACCCAGATGGTGGACTCTAGAATATTACAATTAGATATGAATACTAGCTTGATAAAAAAAAGGTTTAGAAGATAGGCAATGAAAGCCTGGAAGGAATAAATATTACCTTAGTATGGCTCCCGTCCCTAGTAGAGCGAAGACGTTGATCAACCCAAAGAGCCGATGAATGAAGCAAGGGGAGCTAAAAGCAAAAGAATATCTTGTTGAAGTTTTCACAAGAAAGGGATAGGCAGAAATATTAGTAGGGAAATGATAAGAGAGATAAGGAAGCATTATGAGTAAGATGTGATATATGGATGACAATGATAGATCAAAAAGATGACGGTATTACAAGGTCCATAGTCAGGTGAAGGAAGAGACGAGAGGTGATAGGCCTTAAGACAACAAAAGAGTATAGGCCATAAAGTCATATCGTCATTTCGAGAAATAAGTTCGTGACTCTAACGTGATTACCAAAAGAAAAAAGTTAAACCCCAGAGTAATAGAAATCAGTATGGAATGGTAAAGAAAGAATGCGATAAAAATGAGAAAGGGATGAAATTTCACTTATTCAAATCCTACAGATATGCTACGATTCCAAAACATTATGCAAACACGACGTCAAGGAAAAGAAGTAAGGGTTCCTGCTTGGGATGTTATTGATAAATAAGGAGCCAGTGCGAGAGGTAAGTTAAGACAAAGGAAATAAACCAAGAAAGATTTTGCGGGATATTGATATGAGAATGGGTCAACGAGTAATTAGTAGTTGATTCAGGAAGAGCCTAGTCATGACTTGATAAGAGGTTACCGACAAATCAGCAGATCATGCAAGATGAACATAGTGAACCCCAAGATGGGGAATTCAGTCTCGCAGATATGACATTAGAACTCTTGAGAAATATTCAGATAGGAGTTGGGGTAGTTAAAGGTATCGTATGAGTATTACGGAAATAAAAGAGAATGCCACTGGGAAGACAGTCAAAACTTCACTTCAGAAGCAACCGTACGAGCACATGAGTGTGGAGGAGTCAGAGGGTCTCCCCTAAGTACTACAATGAAAAACTAGCTGATGAAATAAGAAAGAAGGCTTCAACCTAAGCATAGTGACCTAAAGAAGAAATGGTCATGTAACAACAGTCTCACAACAACATTATATGCACTCCATGAGAAGATGGCATCTACCGTCGCTAATGAACGGGAAGTAAAATCAGAAGTAATACTCGAGATCATATGAGTCGCACGAAAATTCCGGCATGCGTGGGAACTACGATAAGCTAAGTGGGTACGCAACAAGGAGGCAGAAAGACCAGAAAAAGTAATAGCTTACGTTGAAAGGAAGCTGAGAAGGAATGGAAGGAATTATTCGATCAATGATCCAGAGTTAGTTACGTTATGAATGCACTTAAGAGTTTGGAGTATTATCCATGCATCATATATGTTGACATTCATACAGCCGTAAAAGACTCCGGTATAAGTTAAAAGAAAGAATTGAGCCCAGGGTATAGACAAAGGATTGAATTGTTAGAAGATTGTATCATGGATATTCCATAGCGCCCATGAAAGGCTAAAGTAATAACTAATACCAGGAGCCGCAAATCGGAAGATAGCTTAAGCCTACATGAAGGCCGATCAGAAGGAAGAGGAAACTAAAGAGTTTAATCAACTAAGTAAATCAGGAGTCTGATAATTGGACCTAGAGAATTATAGAAATCATGATTGAGAACATAGCAGAATCAATCTTAATATCAGAGGTGCAACAGAGATAGCACAACAACCATATTCTATAACGACTCTATGATAAATCCAATTAGAAAAGTACCAGCCTCATAAGAAATCAGTATGAAGCTCCTACTGGATTGTGTATGCACCAAAGGTGAAAGTGTTATAATAAGAGCTTCAAGTTGTGGATGTGAATTAAGGGAGGTCATGAAAGAGATAGAAGATATGATGCTAGATTTTAAGGCAAAGGTGAACAACGTACGAGATACTCAAGTGCAGAAGGTGACGAGAAACGGATAAGTTCTTGGGATTAAGCCCGTGAAAACAAGAGAGCTGATAATTTCTCTAAGTTATAGAAAGCTCAGTATAGCCTTAATGAACTCAAAGGAGTTACTCATCATAATTAGCGTTTAGAAGAGATGGAATGCTGCTATAATAGTAGAATAAGGGTGTAATTGTGGTAGATAAAGGATGACGTTTGGGCCTTCGATTGAGTAATGATTTGAAGAAAGGGATTCATGAATTGTACGGGATTAAAATATCCACATAAGGTGAATCACATTGGAATGCTATGAAATACGGTTATGGAAGTATACTATCGCCCAAAATCACTTCAAATATTCCTCGATGCAACGTGAGCCCTAGTGATTACGTAAGAAGTTCCAAGTTATCAGTGGTTAATTGTAGATCAATATTGAGGTGAATCAATAATGGATGTACAAAAGTCACAAAGTATGAGATGAGATTAGACCGTCATTCTTAAGATGAACAATAACGAGGGAGCATTAAAGGACTTGGATTTATACATATGGGATAAGCAACGAAAATAATCTGGAGTTTAGTAGCAGACCTCAGTAAGGCCTTGAGGTCACGGGTTCAAATCCTGTCTCCGCAACATCTTGTTTTGATAAATCGAAGTAAGAGTTATGGTGTAGTATGACCTACCTAGGTGCAGTAAAGTCATACAGATGGATAAGCGAAATAACGTATAGCAATATTCGTAAGTTCAACAAAGTGCCGGACGAAGAACTTCGATATACCCATAGATGCCCAGAGGGACATCTTATCAAGCTTTGTATATGTTCACAAAGTGAGGCCTAGAGATTGGCTAAGAGCTAGAGGAAAGTCGTGGTATGAGAAAGAGGACTAAAGGGGGGAATTTGGATTTATTCGAAGAATAATTGCCTAAATGTCAAGGAGAATATTAAAGTATTCGCAAGAGCTATGGGTTATGAGAATGATAAGTGCATCAGTCAACATTCGAGGATGAATGTTCCAAAGGGGGGAATAATGTTACACCCCATATTTTTTTGTATGTGAAAGTACGCCATAAATAAATTGATGAAAGCTCGAAAATGAGATGTTACATCCAGTATTTTTGTACGTTAAAGTTTCGTCGTAAGTTAATCGACGTAAGTTCGGGAATGGGACTATATTGGGATTATAAGTATAATGCTATTTCAAACAAGTGATGAGTAAATTCGTGAAGGTGAGAGGGTAAGTAAATCGAAGAAAATAAATTTCGTCGAAGTTTGAAAATTTCGGATAGAATGCGGCCCGAGCTAAAATACCCGGTATTTATAGACTAGTGCCATACAAGGTACCACATGACCATGATAGCAAGGTGTATAAAGTGTGTTAAAAGTGAGTAGAATTTTAAGTAATTTAAGAGAATTCTTAATTATGTGGATAATTGGGTAATTATCGGTCAGTGGGAGATTAATAAGATAATCAAGAAGATTAGTAAATAATTATGATTATGGGATAAGGCCTAAAAGGCCCAAAACGTAGCAGCCACTATTCAATTAGTGACTCTTGAATTGAATTGCTAGGTGGAACCTTTAGAGGACATCTTAGCTAAGCCATAAAAGGCTTCTTAAATTCAACAAAAGATATGTAAGATTTTGGTCAAAAATTCATATAATAAGAGATGCTCACCTCCTTCCATCTCCGAGTAATGATCTCCATAGCAATATATATTGCTTCAGCAAAATAAAATATTAGTAACGTGAGTTACTTCACAAAAGAGAGGTGCTTAATCTAATCTACAAAGTGACGAATCTCCAACCAAGAAATTCATACGAAGTTATACCTCGTAATAGCAACGGGATTTGCAATTTTAAGGGAGTACGGTACAATCTTTATCAAGAATATCATACGGATTTTCCCCTACTTCGATCCGCCGTTACGTGTTGTCGCAATCAACGAGTGTTAAAGGGATTGTCAAGAGAATCGGCTCGGTATGTTAAGGATAAACCTTTCTTCATTTTGGAATGATCCAATAACTACATGTGATTGATAACGAGACATGAAGAGAAATTCATATTTCGAAATTTATGTACATTTTCCTAGTCTCATAAGTTGTAGTATTCTCCCTTATCGGCACTTTATATTCAATTGAGTATTGTCTTCTTCCAGTCAAGAGAGCAGAGAGCCTATATATACAGTATTATAGTATTTTCATTACCATCGAGCTATACTCGATAGGCAGGCCCTTATTGGGCAACCTCTGATCAGATGGTAAGTTATATATCGAGCCTACTATGGCCGAGCGCCTATGAGCGAGCCTAGCATGGCCGAGATACAGAGCCTAGTATGGCCGAGCACCTATGAGCGAGCCTACTACGACATAGCAGTTATATATATACCGAGCAATATAAGGCCGGACAACTATTTTACTTACGATATTGAGAGAGTTGAGTCAGTATCAGCAGGTGAGCATATCTTCAGATTATCTTTGACTCCCAGTTACTTTCAGTTATTATATTATCAGTTTAGTTTCAGCTTTCAGTATATTGCCTTACATACTCGATACATTATTTCGTACTGACGTCCCTTTTCTGGGGGCGCTGCATTTCATGCTTGCAGGTTCAGACAGATAGACGGGTAGACCTCTTCATTAGGTATTGCCCGAGTTCAGCTTGATCGGTAAGCTCCATGCCCTTCGGAGTTGCCGGGTCTAGAGCTTTATGTACATCTTGTGTATATATGTATATATTATATGAGTTGGTCGGGGCCCTGTTCCGATCACAGTATATCCATCAGTAGAGGATTGTAGACATATCCTGGCAGTTAGTGCAGTATTTTGGGTTTGTAGGCCTTTTATGTATATTTTGTTGGTTTGCCAGCTATAGTAGTTATGACAGCCTTATCGACCCAACATTATATTGATGTTTAGTCAGCATTTGCAATTGTCTTGCAATGTGTCACATGGCCAAAGTATGACATTATATGTTCAGAGTCCCTTAGTCGCAAGTTGGTACGCAAGGATAGGTAAGGCACCGGGTGCCGGTCTCGACCGCCAGGTTTGGGGCGTGACAGGCAACCAGAATCTCCTCATAAGTCAATTCTTTATTATCTTCAATAGTCTCCACCGGTACAATGAGTGACGGATCCCCAACCACCTTCTTTAACATAGTCACATGAAACACCGGGTGCACTAAGGACATATCTTGAGGTGATTCGAGCCTACAAGCCACTTGACCAACCCTCTATAAGATTTTGTACGGTCCGATATAGTTTAGACTCAATTTTCCTCTTTTCCCAAATCGCATTATACCCTTCAAGGGAGAAACTTTCAAAAATACCCAATCATCCTTTTGGAACTCCAAATCCATGCGACGCACATCCGAATAGGACTTCTGGCGACTTTGAGCAGTTTTTAACCATTTCCTAATGATCTTGACCTTCTCCATAGCCTGATGTACGAGGTCTGACCCTATCGATTCTGCTTCTCATATATCAAACCAACCAATAAGAGATCTACATCTCCTACCATATAGAGCTTTAAACGGTGCTATCTGAATACTGGCATGATAACTGTTGTTGTTGGAAAATTCTATGAGTGGCAAATGATCATCCAGCTACCCTTGAAGTCAAGAACACAAGCACACAACATACCCTCAAGTGTGTGTATAGTACGCTCTGGTTGATCGTAGGTATGCGGATGGAAAGTTGTACTAAGATTCACCTGATTCCCCAAACCTTGCTGAAATTTCTTCCAAAAGTTAGCGGTAAACTGCGCCCCTCGATATGAAATTATGGAAAAAGCGGTGCCATGCAATCTGACTATTTCCTTGATATACAACTGAGCATAGTGTTCTACTGTGTCGGTGGCCTTAACAGGCAAGAAGTGTGCTGATTTCGTGAGTCGATCCACAATCACCCAAATCGAGTCAAACATGTGAGGCGTGCGAGGTAGACCTACCACAAAGTCCATATTGATCATCTCCCACTTCCACATTGGAATTTCTATATTCTATATCAAGCCACTGGCTTCTGGTGCTCGACCTTCACTTGCTGACAGTTTGGACATCTAGCCACATAGTCCGCTATGTCCCTCTTTATGTCATTTCACCAGTAGACTTTATTGAGGCCATGGTACATCTTCGTAGAGCCTGGGTGCACGAAATACATAAAACTGTGAGCCTTGGTCATGATTCTCTCCCGAAAACCATCTATATTTGGAACACACAATCGCCCTTGGTACCTTAGCGTACGATCATTCGTGCCAAGAGAAAAGCCATGGTTTTGTGTTTATGAATTCCCTCCTTTAATTGCACAAATAACGGGTCATCACATTGTTTCTCCTTGACTTCCACTACGAGTGATGACTCGACCCTATTTTGCATAATCACCCCACCTTCATCGGAGTCTGCAAGCCGAACTCCCAACCTATCTAACCAATGAAGTTCTTTGGCCAATGGCCTTTGGTGTGCCTTCAAGTGAGCCAAACTACCCATGAATTTCTGGCTAAGAGCATCCTCCACAATATTAGCTTTATCCGGATGATAGAGAATATCGATGTCGTAGTCCTTGAGTAACTCAAGCCTTCTCCTTTGCCTTAAATTCAACCCCTTCTGCTTGAAGATATACTGAAGACTCTTATGGTCCATAAATATGTCCACATGGACCCCATACAAATAGTGACGCCAAATCTTCAATGCAAACACCACCGCCACAAGCTCTAAGTCATGTGTTGGATAATTCTTCTCATGGTTTTTGAGTTACCTAGAAGCATAAGCGATCACCTTGCCATGTTGCATTAACACACACACAAGTTCAACCCTTGAAGCATCACAATACACCGTAAACCCATTCGTACCCTCTGGTAAGGTCAACACCGGTGCCATAGTCAACCTTGATTTTAACTCTTGGAAGCTCTTTTCACAAGCATCAGACCATTGGAACTTAGCTTCCTTCTGTGTCAATTTAGCCAATGGAGAAGCGAGAGAAGAAAACCCTTCCACAAAGCTCCTGTAATACCTAGCTAAGCCAAAGAAATTGCAAATCTCTGTTGGAATTGTAGGTCTAGGCCAATTCTTCACAGCTGCAATCTTCTGTGGATCAACCTTGATTCCCTTAGTGGAGACAACATGAGCCAAGAAAGTGACAGACTTAAGCCAAAACTCACACTTTGAAAACTTCGAAAATAACTTGTGCTAGAGATAGAATTTGCAGAACTGCCCTGAGATGATTGGCGTGGTCCTCTCGACTTCGTGAATACACAAAAATGTAGTCAAACAAACACTATCACAAAAGAGTCGAGGAAAGTCTTGATGACTTGATTCATAAGATCCATGAAAGCTGCTAGGGCATTTGTAAGCCCAAAAGACATCACAAGAAATTTAAAGTGCCCATACCGAGTCCTTAAAGCTGTTTTTGGAATATCTTTCTCCCTGATCTTTAATTGGTGGTACACTGATCTTAGATTGATCTTTGAGAAGTACTTAGCACCATACAACTGATCAAACAAGTCATGTATCCTTGGTAATGGGTACTTATTCTTGATTGTGACCTTGTTGAGTACCGATAGTCGATACACATCCTCAATGACCCATCCCTCTTCCTTACAGAGAGAACCGATGCACCCCAAGGCGACACACTCGGTCAGATGAAACCCTTCTCTAGCAGATCCTTTAACTGCTCCTTCAGTTCCTTGAATTCTATCGCAGACTTTCTATAGGGTGGAATTGATAGGCTGCGTTCCTGGAAACACATTGATCCCAAAGTCAATCTCCCTATTTGGTGGGATTTTAGGATGTTCATCAGGATAGACCTCTAAAAATTCATTCACAACCGACATAGACTCAAGTACCGTTGCTTCAGCATCAGTGTCCGTGACTCAGACCAAATGGTCGATACATCCCTTGTTGAGCATATTCACGACCTTAAGGTAAGATATAAACATACCATTTGGCACCACATCATCCCCCTTCCACTCAACGATTGACTCATTTGGAAACTCAAACCTAAAGGTTCTGGTTTGGCAATCAAGCTTGGCAAAACATGAGTGAAGCCAGTCCATCCCCATTATCATATCAAAATCCACCATCACTAATTCAATGAGATTGACCGTGGTGTCTTGGGCATGCACTGTGACAATACAATTCCTTTAAACCCGTGTGGCCACAATGGACTCGCCAATTGAAGTAGATACAAAGAATGGCTCACAAAGTTGTTCCGGTTCTATCTCGAATTCCATAGCAACATAAGGAGTGACATACGATAAGGTGGAATCAGGATCTATAAGAGCATACACATCATGAAATTGGATAGTCAGGATACCTATGACAACATTTGGAGAAGCCTCTGAACTCTAGTGACCCTCATAGCATAGAACCTGTTGTTCCCTCCCGAACACTGTGCACCACCCCTAGCTGCAACAGTCGCTGCGGGTGCTGCATCATCTCAAGCCGGAAGAGGTGCCGTAGAAGTAGTAGCTGCTGAACTGGCCGGCTGTGCCATACCCCTACCAACACTCTAACGGGAAGAAGAGTAATCTCTCTAAATATGACCCCTAAGACTACACCTGTAGCATACTGGATAGTTCATATAGTAGACTTATGAGTGCATGTTTCCACATATAGGGCATGAGGGCCTCTACTACGGATGGAACCTCCCGCCTGACTAAGCCTATTGATAATATCCCCTGTTGCCCTAACTGGGACTAAAACGACTCCACTGCTACTGACCGGGCCCTGGTGGCGGTGCATTGGCTGAAGACTGAGCAAAAGACTATGATGGTCCAGATGACCCTCCCCTGATCATTGCCTTTCCACCACTACCACCACTGGAAGAACCCTCAAAGTTTCCCACTGACCGAGCCTTCTTATTACCATCTTGCTCTATTCTGTTCTTCAATTTTTGGGTCTCCGTGGCCTGAGAAAATTTCACCATCTTCCCATAGTTCATATCAAAATTTAAGGCGGATATAGTAGCCTCGTTGATAACAAAAGGGCTAAGGCCTTGCACAAACTGGTGAAGCCTAGCCTCGATAATGGGCAACATGTAAATAGCATACTTGGAAAGATGCGCAAATCTCAAATGATAGTCCCACACACTCATAAGTCGTGATTTTATTTGGATAAAGTCAACTAGTAATTGCTGTACAACTAAGTTTGTTTGTTCCATAATCAGTTGAGATCTTTATATATATGCATAATTCAAAACTGGTAAAATACATCCTTGTCCTTAATCTCTTTGAGCCGCTGTTGAGTTTCTGCTAAGTTTGCATGCATCTATCATTATCTTAGCCTCCATAAAAAATAGGATTTGGACATGTTGTTATAGTAAGTCAATAGTTTTAGGGACTGAAGCATGGACACTTCATACTTTTATGCTAAACTAGACTTATGTTCGAATTAATATTGTTTGATACAATATTTCCATTTCCTTTCTTCATTTCCATGATCAATTTGATTCTGTAATGTGTAAAGTTCCTTTACCTGTATGGGATCACTATCTCATTTACTTTGCCTATGCACAGTTGACTGAATGTTTCTAGCCTCCCTGCTTAACTCTGTAACGCCATGTTCTAGTTTGAGTGATGCTTAGTCCTCCTCCTTATTATTAACCTGAAATTGAACTTGATTCTCAAACCTTATAAAATTCATTTGTTGACATTATCTGAACACGTTGACTTGCTAATACTGTTAGAGGCATGACCCTTTTTAGATCTTAGGGGTGCCATGTTTGAACCTATGAATTTGTAATCGTGATGAGAGTTTAATCCCATGACTTTGATGACCTCTCTGTAACAATGGCTGACTATGACTCTTGGTTTGAATCTGCCTTGATGTCTTTAATGATTCATGAATTTGTAATACATGTTTGAATATGTTATGCCTTAATGATTCTTTCCTGCAATGGTGTGATTATAAAACCTCTTTTTATTTATGTATATTCTGAACTGAGCCTCACCCCCCAGGTTTTCTTGATATGAGTCCCCTATTTAGTATCACAGTAATATGTATTCTCTTGTGTTAGTTTTATTAAGAGAAAAGTATATATTTTGTGGTAAGTAATTGTTTGCATTGGAGGGGCCTCATTAGCACTTAAACCCGTAAGGAAAATATATCGTTAGTGATTAAGGGTATTTGGGAGCGGAGTTCGACTCTAGGTTAGGCTGCCCTCCCGGGCACAAACACTGCCCTGGGCCTTGAGTCCTTTGGGAACTTTGAAGTGTCGGGGGATCCAAAGGTAGTATCGACCTCGAGTGGGGTTCCCTTCTTAGCTTAGAATTCATTGATACATTGAGTTCTTTAAGGGTTTAGTGTTTAATGATAACAAAAGGTTTCCAATGTGAATTATTTGCTAAGTAATCCATCACATTAATACATAATTTCCTCTACCATATTAATCTTATAACAAAAGGTTTCCAATTATCTATTTTTGTATTTGTTATATGGTAGAGGATATTTGGATATATATCTAATGACATTATTGAACCTCGTCTAGGAGTCCAAAGTCAGCTGTGTTTGCATTTTTTTACTGCTGGGCCTACCTTCTTGAGGTCCAATCACAGAGTCCAGTCCTCTTTCCCTCAACTTCTTTATCATTATTACTACCTCGTTAATTTAGTTTACTGCTTCTACTAGTTTAATATTAGTTGTATTTGTTATGTCTTTATTATTATTTTATCTCTTATGTATATAATACTCTTATATAGTAACACATGCCTTTCTTTCATGATTCAGTATCATATGAACTTAGGCAAGCTTTATACATCATAGGATTTAAAAGGGAAATTAGTTAGAAGTAGATCCTTAACTCACTAATTATAATCTTCTCGCAAATTATTATGCATTATACTCACCCTTCTCTCCTTTAAAGATTTTGAAATCCAGAACTTATCGAAACAACAACTCTATTTTAAAAGGAAAAATCAGATTTTAGCTTCATTTTCTAAAGGAAAATCAGAACTTTAAAGAATTGTCACCTTTAAGGAACTTTCGGTAAATAACCCCCTTATTTGAAAATCCTCCGAATCTAAGGTAATTCTAGATGCACGTTTTTATAAAATATCCTTTTAGCATTGTGTAAATAACCACCCCCCAAATCAAATCATTTTCATAATTCAATCCTATTTTATAAACGTATAAAATCTAGACCACTTATGTACCAATTTCAAAACTCTTTCAATATATCTTATAAACCTCTTCATAAACTCATATCCCTTTAAGACCCTACATTCTTTCTATCAATATCATACTTAGGTGTACAGTAAGCAGTATTCCTTATCATTAGTCAAAGCCTTTTATAAGTAAATTATCCCAAACTTAGTCAAAATCCTATGAAGCTACCTCAGATAGATTTTAAGACGTGCCTAACACCTTCCCCTTAGTAGAACAAGAACTCTTACCCTTAATCTCATCGGATAGCGGGACAATAAAGAACATGACTTAATAATCAAATAGGTACCCTAGTATACCTTTAAATATTAGGTGGCGACTCTCTTTCATCAACAACAGAGAAACCAGAAGTTGAATCGTGTCTTGACTAGTGCAAAATAGGGTGCAACAATGCTTATAGTGAAAAGTTGCAAATTTGAAATTTAGAACTTTGAAATCTTTGAAATTTGGTGTTTCTTGGTGCAACAACGCTTGTTTGATGAATTTTACATACTTGTGTAAATGTTTGGAGTGGGTCGGGGAGCTTAGGTGAGTTTCAGATTGGTTTCAGATCATTTTTGGCCTCGTTGAGTTAGCTGATATGCTAGTGTTTTACAGTGATTCGCGATAGCGAATCTTGTTTCGCAATCGCGTAAGAAGATTGGGGCTAGGGGCAGGTTGTTCTTCGTGATTGTGTAGCTAGTACTGCGATCCCCTAGTGTCTTTTGGAGCTGAGTGAAATGCTCTCCACAACCGCAATACTGGTCTAGCGATCGCATAAAAGGAGTTGGGGCCAGGGGATATTTTCTCTTTGCTAATGCGATTATCATATCGCGAATGTGAAGGCTTCCAGGCCTTCTAGGGGCAGTGGAGTTTTCCCTTCTCGAACTCATGGGGTGTGTTGCGAACATAAATGCTTGGTAAGGAGTTGCGTTAAGCGAACGCGAACTGGGCTTCGTGAATACGGTGGTCACTGAATACTGGTCTTCACGAACGCATGGTCTCTTTGCAAACGCGAAGAAGAAAGTTCCCGCAAGTATAAATAATGCTGAAAATTAGTATTTATCCACTTTTCACCATTCTTTAGACCTAGAACACGAATTTGGGAGCTTTTTATGAGGATTTTCAACCCAACTTCTAAGTTAGTAATTCTTACCTATTTTTTCTGTATTCTCATGAATTCCCATTGATGTTTAACCCAAAATCTAGTACTTTAAGTGTGGTAGTTGTGGTTTTGGGAAAAGCTTATGAGGGTTAATTTTTAGGATTTGGACCTCTATTTGAGGTCAAATCTTGTTGCAAATCACATATTTGATCTTAGGGGAGAATAGGTAAATGGGTATTTTTATTTCAGATTTCGGCCATGTGGGCTCGGATAGACTTTTCCATAACTTTTCCAAATATGTTAAAGATTGACCCTTTTTATACTAGGGTAGTTTCTAAAGATTATTTTGACTTATTTAAAAATTATTTGACTAGATTCAAGTGGTTTGAAGGCTTGTTTTAATGGAAAATTTGTGTTGAATTGCTGATTATCTTCCGGAAAGATTTGATACTTACTAAATATGCGTTGTCTTTTCTACTCATACTGTACATTTACATATTTTTATGTAGATCCTGGTAGTGGTCCTAGCGATACTTACAAGGGAGCCTAGGAACTTGTTGAAGACTTTCTAGTGAGCTGCTACTCTTATATTCACAACTTATGGAGTCAAACTTATGGAGTCACCTTCCATCTTATCTATTCTTTTTTGTTTCAGACAGTATTTTCGTACTTTGGAACTATATTGTACTCTTTTTAGTAGTTCATAAATTTATACTACCGAGATTTGGGTATTTATGTAGCATTTTCTGCACTTGAATGTTGATTTATGACTTATTCATGCCATTATCTATAATGTGTCATCTGAACATCCTGGCTATCTTGTAATTGTTTTTTATGCGCGTTGGTTTACCTAGCGGGTTCTTCTAGGTGCCATCACAACCTCAGTGGGATCTTGGGTCGTACAATTTTCAGCCATAGCAACTTTGGTGACTCAGCTGACTTAGAACGGTGTTTAGTTTAGATATTCTAATGAATGTGAGAAGAGCTTTCCAAATCTCAAGACCACACTGACCACTGCCTCAGTTTTGACATTGCCTATGGTTTAAGGGAGTTATACGGTGTATTGTGATGCTTTGGGCATTGTTCTTAGGTTTGTGTTGACGTGGGATGGTAAGGTGATCGCCTATGCTTTTCGGCAATTGAAGGTATATGAGAAGAATTATCCTAACCATGACTTGAAGTTGTATGGTGGTTGAGTTTGTATTGAAGATTTGGAGACATTACTTGTATGGTGTGTCATATAAGATTGATACCAACCATCATAGCCTACATTCAGGTATGGTGTGACATGGGTCATTGTTGATAGGTTGACTAAGTTTGAGCACATCATTCCGGTTCGAACTACTTACTCTTTGGTGAAGCTTGCACATATTTATATCAAGAAGATAGTTCTGTTGCAGGGGGTGCCCATTTTTATCATTTTTGACCAGGGTACACAATTCATAGATTGTTTTTGGAAGTTTATAAAGAGAGAGTTGGGTACACATGTTGATCATAGAACACCATTTTACCCAAAGACTAGTTGTTAGTTTTAGTGGACTATCCATATCCTTACAGATATGTTGAGAGCTTGTGTGATAAACTTTGGAGGTCATTGAGATTAATTCTCGACTTTTAATGAAGTTCTCCGATAATAAAAGTTACCAATCCAGCATTCAGATGGCACGAAATGAGATTTTATATGATAGACGATGTCATTTTTAATTTTATTAATTTAAGCCTGACAAGGCTTGGTTATTGTGAATAGATTTGGTATATCAGGCTTTAGACAAGGTCAAATTGATTCAAGAGTGACTATGCACAACTCATAGTAGGCATAAGACTATATGGAGTAGAAGGTTCGTGATATGGTGTTCATAATAGTGAGAAAGTAATTTTTAAGATTTCTCCGCGTACAAGGTGTGATGTGCTGTGAAAAGAAGGGCAAGTTGAGTCTGAGGTTCAATAGTCCGTTCGACATTTTAAGGAGAGCTAGTAAGGTAGCTTATTGGCTTGCTTCGCCTCCTAGTCTATCGGAGGCACATCCCGTATGTCATGTGTCTATACTTTGGAAGTACAAAGAGTAAAAGTCACATGATTTGAACTTCGACATGGTAGAGTTAGATGAAAACTTGACTTATGAGAAAGAGCCGATAGCTATTTTGAATAGGCATGTCTGAAAGCTAAGATCAAAAGAGATTGCTTGAGTGAAAGTACTTTGCAAGATTCAACCAAGCCAGGAGGCTACTGGAGAAAGTAAGGCGGACATGCGTGGTGATACCCGCACTTTTTGATAGCCCAAGTACATTTCTAAACATGTTCGAGAGTGACCATTTGTTTAAGAAGGAGAGAATGCAAAAGCCCAACCCCTCGTTTTTAGCATTCATTTTATGTTTCATGTTTCGAGATATTAAATAGGTCTGTGTAGTATTTTGGAACTTGTCTGGATGGTCTGAGGTGTCCCGGGGAGCTTTGGTGAGTTTCGGTGCATCTAGGGAAAATGGGAAAAGTTGCAGAGCTGTTGTGCTAATGTGCACCGCTTTGGGGGCTGCACCTACCCCAAGTTATTAACAGGTGCGCCGCACCTTTGGTCGAGCCTGCCTAGGTGTGGTATTTGATGCACTGCACCTATCCCCTCCTCATGCCAAATTTAAGACTTAGTATAATAGCTCATTTCGTAATTTTGGTCCATTCGTTACCATTTTCTAATCTTGAATGTCCGGGTTTGAGGGGTTTTGAGCTAGATTTTTATTTACGATATTGGAGTAAGTGATTCTAATTCGGATTTATATTTATATCATAAATCTATTACTCCCTCCATTTCAATTTATGTGAACCCATTTTACTGGGCATAGAGTTAAAGAAAAGAGAGAAAACTTTTGAACTTGTGGCGTAAAATGAGACACATATATTTTGTGTGGCTATAAATCATTGCATAAAGGTAAATTATTTTCATATAAGGAAATGAGTCATTCTTTTTGGCACGAACCGAAAAAGAAATAGGTTCACATAAATTGAAATATATGGAGTATTCGATTTATCTTAGCAACATTGATTAAAGGTAATTTTTGTGAAACTTTCGAGAAAACCTAGATCACCTAAATGTTGATTTGACTATCATAATGGGCTAGAATTTGAAATTTAAGTATATATTTGGACTCGTGAGGTCATGAGTCAATGAGTTTTGATTTATTTAGGAATTTTACCATATGGGCCTAAGGTTGACATTTTAGAGTTTTATCTTAGACATGGTCTAAAATTGGGGAATATATGTAGTAACCCCAAATTTAATTAGGGGTTGTTTAGTAATTTAATAAAAAGGAATAAATAAACAAAGAAATCAATAATATTATAATAGTAATAAGGATAGAATCATTAGAAAAAAAGGGACGAGCAGAACGGTGCAGAAGCATAAACCAAAAATGCAGTAAGAGAAAAGAAAAGAAAGGGAGAAAAAGAGACGAAAAAGAGAGAAAATAGGGATTTTCAAAATAAATCATCAAGGTTATGATCCTTAACTTTTATTTTAGTTTATTAAGTGATTATGAGAATATTTTTATAGTAGACAAATGAAGAAATTTTCAGAAATTTAGAAAGTATAGCCCTAGGGTTCTTCAGCCTAATTCATCAATTTGAAAGAGAAAACGTTATCAAAAATTGATTTTGATTAGTGTTATGGAATTCACTCGTCGGGGAAAATCCGTTGGTGGTCATGGTCTAGGAATTCTGACCCGTTAACTAGAGTTGACTTTTTGGGTAAATCTTTGACCGTGTGTTAAAAATTATAACAAAACCTTACCTGTAGACATGGGTTTCTAAAAGATGTATTTCAGCGGATTCATCCTTGATATGAGATATGTAGTGTACGCACATAAATAATGTCTCAACTTCTGGGCTATCCATGTCAAAGCACAGTAGGTGCGCTCTTGCCTCGTAAGGTGTGAACTTCTTGCTCAGTTAATATATCGCCTTCTCTTTCCTCCCGGTTTCATCATGTTGCCCCAGAACGCAGCCAAAGGCTCCATCCAACACGGACAGATACAGCAGCAGAGGTCTTCTTGGTTTTGGCGGGACCAACACGGGCGGTTTAGATAATTACTCCTTGATTTTGTCAAAAGCCTTTTGACATTCTTTGGTCAAGTTTATCGCAACATCTTTCCTCAGCATCTTGAAGATCGACTCACATATCACCGTTGATTGTGCTATAAAACGGCTGTTATAATTGAGGCGTCCCAGGAAACTCATCACATCTTTCTTGTTCTTTGGTGGTGGCAAATCCTGAATAGCTTTGATTTTTGACGGGTCTAGCTCAATACTGTGGTGACTGAAGATGAAACCCAGCAACTTCCAAGCAGGGACTCCGAAAGCACATTTTGTAGGATTTAGCTTCAAATTGTACTTTTGAAGTCGGTCAAAAACTTCCTCAGGTCTAATATGTGATCTGAAACTTTCTTATATTTGATGATAAAATCATCCACGTACACGTCTATTTCATTGTGTATCCTATCATGGAAAAGGGTAGTCAAAGCCCTCATGTAGGTGGCTCCGGCATTCTTTAAATCAAATGGCATCATTTTGTAACAATATACCCCTCACACCATGATAAAGGCTATCTTTTCGGCATCCTCCTCATCCATCCAAATCTGGTGGTATCCTGCGAAGCAATCCACAAAGTTAGAGTTCATGCTTGGCATAGTTGTCAATCAATATGTGTATGTTGGGCAACGGGAAATCATCCTTAGGACTTGCTATGTTCAGATCTCGATAGTCAACACACACTCAGACTTTCCCATCTTTCTACGGAACCGTCACAACATTTGTTATTCGACCACTCGAAGGACCTGGGCTTTGATTTGCTTTTGATTTGCTTGGTAACCTCCTCTTTTATATTCATACTCATATCTGGCTTGAATTTTCTGAGCTTCTACTTTATCGGTGGACACATGGGGTTAGTAGGCAGCTTGTGAGCTACTATGGATGTGCTTAACCCAGTCATGTCGTCGTAGGACGATGCGAAAATATCCTTATATTCTTTTAGAAACCTAATTTATTCTTCCTGCCCTGACGGTGATAGATGAATGCTTATATGAGTTTCTTTGACTGTTTCAGAATCCCCTAAGTTAATTGCCTCAGTTTCCTCCAAGTGGGACTTTGGTTGTTTTCAAAATTCTCTACTTCTTTCACAATTTTCTCAGGTATTATATCATCTTCCAAATCTTCCGAATCATTTTTCTGATGTTGCGTTGTCTCATTACATGTCACAGTCGTAGGTTCATCAGGATATGTAACAATTACGGTGAAAAGGATGTAGAAAGATAACAATAAATACGAAAATTAATAATGCATTAATAAAGCTTAAAATTGTCAACAAGTACGACTCAATGGATGGATTAATTATTTCAAAACAAAACACTGAAAATGTCTTAAATGCTCAAAAACAATTTAAAAATAAGTCATGCTAATTCTGCTATGCTACCCAGGTATTCGGCGAGCCCGGAACGGTGCATCGGTCCAGTTCTTAAGAACAACTCCTTCTCCCACTGTCAGAATAGTAAGGTATTCCTCCTTCTCCTCCTCTAAAATTGCACTATAGTCCATGTCTTCCTCGTTCAGAAACAGCTTCCTCATACCGGCCAAAATCTCGTCCTCCTCAGATCCCCAAATCATGTCAGTCTGGCAGAATGTCTGGTGTAGCAGTGGTATAGGTTGTTCCAGCGGATAGTAATCAGAGCGCTATGGCGGTGTCAAATCCTGGTACTCTTGCACGGTATATTCATATCCGAGCCCAAAGGTCGTGCCATGATATTGTAGTCGTATGGGTTCTGTGATCCCCTGAAGCTTTCGGCCAAGACCCTTGGCTGGTTCATATCCCAACCACATCAATATGCTTTCTATCTTATTGCTCAACCATCAATCTTTCTCATTTGCGTTTACTCGCTCAATGCGATGGTATGTTTCTCCTCCCAATTTCCTCCTGTCTGCGAAGACTGGCACGGTCTGGTTGGGGTAAATAGGGTTGCTGCCATCTCCATGAATGATTACCTCCTGATGATTCCACTCGAACTTCACAACCTGGTGCAGGGTAGAAGCAATTGCTCCGGCTGCATGTATCCATGTTCGTCCCAACAATAGGTTGTGGGTGGAGGATATGTCTAGCACTTGGAATTCGACATCAAACCAGGTCGGGCCCATCTGTAGATCAAGGTTGATTTCTCCAATATTGGCTCTCTGAGATCCATCGACCGCTTTCACATTCATGCTCCCCATCCATATCTCATGCAGGCCTTTACCTAATCTTTTTAGAGTGGTCAGCGGGCATATGTTCAGGCTCGAACCTCCATCTATCAAGACCCTGGCAATGAATTTGTCTTGAAATTGCACAGTGATGTGCAACGCTTTGTTATGGCTCAACCCTTCTGGCGGTAACTCATCTTCGTGGCAAGTAATTTTATGACTCTGCAGTACCTGTCCGACCATGTTAGCCATCTCCCCGCTAGTGCTACCGGCGGGCACATAAACTTCACTTAACACCATCATCAAGGCATTCTTGTGCGCGTCTAAATTGTGCAACAGTGACAAAATGGATATTTGGGCAGGAGTCTTGTTCAGATGATCAACAATAGAGTATTCCCTCACATGTACCTTCCGCCAAAGATCATTAGTGCTCATCTTAACAACAAGTGGCTTAGATGCAGCTTCTTTGCTTGTTCCTTCAAGATTCTCAGGTGTATAAACTCTGCCAATTCTAGTCATACCTTGCGCAACACCTTATGTTAACTATTGTTTGACTTATCTTGCGGGTTGGATTAGGTGCCATCACGACTTGGTGGAATTTTATGTCCTGACAATTGTTCAGCTAGAAATTGAATAAAATTGCTCAAAATGTTTATACTAGGTAGTTTGAAAAATGCGTAACTATATATTTTCAATAAGAATGTGTAGGGTGTTACTTCCTACATATTCCCTGTAGTTATCGCGCCCTTATATTGTTGGATTTAATTAATGTTGTAACTTTCTGTAATGATCCGACCAGTTATTTTGTGTATTTAAGCCCCATTTTCCCTTTTGAATCTTCTAGCATATGTATTTGTGGTTATGTGACTTGCGGAGATGGTTGGTTGGGTTTTGGGAGGTTTTGGATTGATTTGGAACATTTGGTTCTTAGTTTGGAAGCTTAAGTTGGAAGTGTTGATTGAGGGTTAACTTTTGTGAAAATGATCCTGCAACAGTGTTTTGATGGTTCCAATAGGTATGTATTGTTATTTTGGACTTAGGCATATGCCCGGAATTGGATTTGGAGGTTCCTAGCATGATTTGGCTCTTTTCGCCAAAAACTGACAATTTGAAAGTTTAGAATTTCCTAAGTTTGACCACAAGTTAGCTTTATGGCTATCGGGTTTCGATTTCGATTTCGGGACTTGGAATAAGTCTCTTTTGTCATTTGGAACTCATGTGCAAAGTTTGGTGTAATTTCGAGTTGGTTTGTAGGAATCAGATGCTTGGTTGTGATTTTAGCGATTCTTGAGTTTCATTGAGAATTCTATGTGGTTTGGTTTTTGATTCGTGGTTTCGGATGTTATTTTGGTATTTTGAGCTCGTGAGCAAGTTCATATGATGTGTTTAGACTTGTGTATGTTTGGTGTGGAGACTAGAGGCTGGGGTGAGTTACGGACGCATTTCAGAGTGTTTTGAACTGTTTCAGATTTTGCTGGTTCTTTGATAGTGCTGCAGCTCTCGCAAATGCGAGATCCTATTCGCATTTGCGGACCTCGCATTTGCGATGTGTGTATCGCATTTTAGAGGTTGGCTGGGTGCTGGGGTGTTTGCTTTTGCGGACTACTGGATCGCATTTACGATGGGACAACTTGGCAAGGATGACCGCATTTGCCATCAAGGGGATGCTTTTGTGAAGGGGACTGTCTTCACATTTGCAAACTCTTTGACGCTTTTGCGACATTCCATGGGCTCATCAGGCATCGCATTTGCAAGGGGTTGCATTTGCGAACCCCAGGTCGTATTTGCGATTTTTGCAGCTGAACAAAAATATGGGATTTTAGGACTTAGTCTCATATTATCACATTTTGAGCCCTAGCCTCGGTAGGAGGCGCTTTTAGGAGGGGATTTTCATTCAATGCTATTGGGTAAGTGATTTGACTCAATTTTGATATGATAACATGATTATATATGAATTGTAACATCTAATCCATGAGATTTGAAGAGAAATTTTGGGGATATTTTATTATGTTTTAAAAAATGAAAATTTGAGGTTTGAGAGTCAAATTGGACTCGGATTTGAAAACCAAATACATATTTGGACTCGTGGGGTTATGGGTAGTCGAGATATACCCTTTGACCCGGATGTTGACTGGGCGAGCCCGGGGTTGACGTTTCTTGACTTTTGGGAAATTGTGTAAAGATCTTAACTTTATTAATCAAAATTGATTTCTTTATAATATTAAGTCATTTGGGAGAGATTTGAGCTGTGCGAAGGTGAATTTTAAAGGAAAAGCATTTTTAGAGTATTGATTGGGGCTGATTGAGGTACGTATCTTGCCTAACTTTATATGCGGGAATTACCCCTTAGGATTTAGTCTAATTTGTATTATTTATGCTATGTGAAATACCGTATACATAAGGTGACGAGTGTGTATACGGGCATATGTGTGATTTATGACCGGATTAAACCTTTGTCTATTAATATGCCTTGAATTGGGATTGTTTGTAATATGTAACATGCTTTGTTTTGGAATACTCCCCGCACTCTTATGTTATTGTCATGATTCTTGTACACTTTGTTGTTGAGTTGTGAGATATATCTTTTTGTGGCTTTGATATTGTAGTTTTAGTGATGTTGTGCAGGTTGATTGTTGTGTTGTGAATGAGATGTGCTACGACGACATAAGGGAGGAATTTCATTGTGATGTACATGCGGTGAGATAAGGGTGGCTATTTATGTGCATGCGGCGAAAAGGGTGGCATTCCATTGTTAAAGTGCATACAACGACATAAGGGTAGCTTGTTGGGGAATGTTATGAGATATATCAAGGTGATTCTTTGTTGTTGTTTTCACTTTTTTCATTCCTTATCGTACGGGTTTATTAATTTCGGAGTTTGAACATTTGTCTGTCTATTCTCTCCCAGATGGTGAGGACACGAGCTTCAGTTACTGAAGATGCTGCTCCCGGTACCGATGTTGCTAGAGGCCAGGGTAGAGGCCGAGGTAGAGTATGCGCCAAAGCGAGGGGCCGTTCTACCACTGCTACTGAGGACTAGTAGCTCTTGTTGGGGAGCAGGCACTTGAGGCGCTTATTGCTACCCCTGGACTTCAGGAGACATTAGAGCACTTTCTGAGCATGCTTGATAGCTTGGCTCATGTGGAGTTGTTCCAGTTGCATCAGCTACTTAAAAAGGTTGTGGGAGGAGCTTAGACTCCCGCCGTCCGTACTTTAGAGCATCAGGCTCACGTTGACTAGGCTCCGAGTATTATGTCGGTGCAGCCCATCATTCTGAATCAGCTCGAGGTCAGGCCAGTTGCGTCAGAGGAGGAGTAGAAGAGGTTAGAAAGGTTCCTGAAATATCACCCTCCTCATTTTAGTGGCAGAGCTTCTAAGGATGCACATGGTTTCACAGACCAATATCACTGTATTCTGCGTATTTTGGGCATAATGGAGTTGAGCGGGGTCGACCTTACTATTTTCCAGCTGACGAGGCCGACATTTAGATGGTGGCAGACATATGAGGAAAGTAGGCTAGTTGGCGCACTGCCACTTACTTGGATTCAAGCCCACTGATCTCTTCTTGAGGGAGTTTATTCCACAGACCCTCAAGGATGCATTGCGCACCGAGTTCGAGCAGTTGTGCCAGGGGACTATGACTGTGTACGAGTATGCTATGAGGTTTACTGAGTTATCTCGTCATGGACCTGCTTTGGTTTCCACTATTAGAGAGAGAGTCCGCAGATTTATTGAGGGATTCGATAATAGCCTCAGATTTGGGATGGCATGGGAACTAGAGACTTAGATTTCATTCCACCATGTTGTGGAGATTGCTAGGAAGTTGGAGCATATCCGTGGGGAGGACAGGGGAGATAGGGAGGCCAAGAAGCCTCGAGGCTTTGGAGGATTTAGCGGTTCCCATTCTTCAGCTACAACTCGTCATGGTAGAGGTTTTATCTATCGACCAATTCAGTCTACACTTCAGGTTACTCGTTGTACTCTAGCCTGTTAGGGGCCTCAAAGTACTCATATTGGACAGCCATCTTCCAGTGCACCTTCTGCATGGTGTTCCTACAACGGTTATTCTATCCGTATAGGTCAGACTCAGTACCAGCAGCCACGCCCGCAGAGAGGCTATTTTGAGTGTGTTGATACTAGGCACATGGTGAGAGATTATCCTAGACTTCGGAAGGGTGGACCTGCGCATTGTACTCATGCTATGGTTTCTACTGTAGTTGCTACTCCACCTACACAAACAGCTAGGGGTGGAGGACAGGCGAGCAGGGGACGTCCTAGAAGGGGAGGCTAGGCACATTATTATGCTTTCCCTAGTAGAACTGAGGCTGTTCCATCCGACATTGTCATTACAGTTATTGTTCTAGTCTGTCATAGAGATGCATCAGCTTTATTTGATCCGAGTTCCACTTATTCGTATGTTTCATCCTATTTTGCTTCATATTTAGATATGTCTCTTGATTCTTTGAGTACTCCTGTTTATGTGTCTACGCCTGTTGGGGATTCTATTGTGGTACATTGTATCTATCGTGCTTGTTTGGTCACTAGTGGGGGCTCTGGGACTAGGGTTGACCTTCTGTTACTTAATATGGTGGATTTTGATGTGATTTTGGTCATGGATTGGTTGTCACCATACCACGCTATTCTTGATTGTCACACTAAGACAATGACATTGGCTATGGCAGGGTTGCCGAGGTTGGAGTGGAGAGGTTCATTGGGTCATGTTCCTAGTAGGGTGGTGTCTTTCATGAAGGCACGTCGGATGGTTGAGTTAGCCTTTGTGAGGGATGTTAGTGCTGATACTCCTACCGTTGAGTCTGTTCCAGTAGTGAGTGAGTTTCTAGATATGTTTCCCTTAGACCTACCGTGCAGGTGATAGAGATATTCACTGTCCAATCTCATGATGTGTATGCTCTTATTGATCCAGGTTCCACTTTGTCATATGTCACTCCTTATGTTGCTATGGAATTTGGGATAGAAACGGAACAACTTCATTAGCCATTCTCTGTATCTACTCCGGCTGGCGAGTCTATTTTGGCCACGCGGGTTTATAGGGATTGTGCTATCACGTTGCGTGGTCGGGACACCATGGTCGCCGATCTCATTGAATTGGGAATGGTCAATTTTGATGTAATAATGGGGATGGACTGGCTTTATTCTTGTTTTGCCAAGCTTGATTGTCGAACTAGGACTGTTAGGTTTGAATTTCCAAATGAGCCAGTTATTGAGTGGAAGGGTGATGATGTAGTGCCGAAGGGTAGGTTTATTTCTTACCTTAAGGCCACGAAAATGATCAACAAGGGGTGTATTTACCATTTGGTCCGGGTTACGGACACCGATGCTGAGGCACCTACACTTGAGTCTGTGCCTGTTGTGAATGAATTTCCGGGTGTCTTTCCGGATGAACTCCCTGGGATCCCACCAGACAG